>MKEJ01042680.1:0-13121 GCA_001753735.1 Embelia ribes | reverse complement strand
TTCCCAGATGCCTACCCTGACCTTCTAAACGCAGCGCACTCGAAACATCCTACCAACAGGCCTAATAACCTCAGCTCCCAAGGTTATCGTATACCTTGAGTTTTGATACCAACTATAACGACACAGAATTCTAAACAACCCCAAACACGCCACTAACGTCCATCCATATACATAATGAGGATTAAACAACTAACAGTTATGTTTTGTTCATAAAAACTGCTCCAAATGTACAAAAATACTAGTCACATTCAACTGGCCTTATTATCAAGTTTTATGGCCTTACATCTTTAGCTCAAAATAATTGGAAAATTACATCATCTTGGCCCATAAGCCTACAACCGTCTTAAAAGAAATACAGTGTTAAAGAAATGGAAATATGTCAATCCTGAGTGAGCTTCAACCTAAACCTATTTTCCATGATTAACCCCTCCTGTTTCTGATTAGCGTTTTCATCAAAAAATAATAGTAGCAAAAACCAACCAAGCAGGTATAAGTCAGAAACGTAATCGAATTCCAAAGAAAATGACAATTACAACAATTTCATATAACCATGAAGTAAAGCTTATTCGACAACATGATTGCACAACATTGTAAGACAAAAAAAGTAATAAAGCTAATTAAAGGTATATCATTCAATGACACACCCGACACATCACGACATGTCCTTTTAGAATAAACGTACTCCCGAGGATTTATGCTTAAAGACTTCCCTAGTTACCAACTTGGAACCCATAAAAGCAAAGTCATCGGAACCGACACGTACTCCTGAATGACTTTGTACTGCATGATGGCCATAGAACAAATGTACTTCCGTGCCATAGTATAACATCTGACATGACACGACAAAACACATCCTCTCAGGATAAACAAACTCTCGATACATCTCGACAATTTGGAAGCCATAGATTGTGTTGTCTCACACTCGGCTTTGCTTCCTGAGGAACCAGCTCATATCGAAAGGTTTTCCGAAGCCAACAACATAGTATAGCACGACTGACATTATGAAGTCCTCAGAGCCAACACATACTCCTGAATGTCTTTGTACTACATGATAGTCATGGATTAAACGTACTCCCATGAAATAGTATAACATCTAAAGATTGGTTATGGAATAAACATACTTCTATACCATTGTAGGAAACACATCTATTCCTCTTCCACATTTTCATGGTTTATCTCGACGCATCTTTTCCTTTATTAATTATCACAATTCAATAAAAATTTGCCTATGACATGCCATAAAATTCATCTAACAAGTTTACTATATTTTTTCGAGTTTATTCGTCTAACAAAATTAGACAAAATAACAAGGTTTATCCAAATTGGGCAGAAAAAATAGATCTTTCACCTTATTACCCCTTAAATTGGTTTTTTTGTCAAAACACGAAAATTTTAGAAAATTGAAATATCATTCTAACAATATATTATAGGTCTTAATCAGAGTTACGGTTTAGGAGTTATACCCAAAATACCAAACTGTTATTCAAAACACAACAAATTCAACCAAACTAGCCAATTGGAGGGGTCCCAGCCGAACCATGGCTTAGCTCATCCAGATCAGGGCCCCATTCATCCCCTCCATTCAAAAATATTGATGAAATTTATCCACACCTCGACTATACAACTTCCAAATAGGACCAAATTCCCCCAAAGCAACTATCATCCAATCTTAAACATGATTGAACATATAACATAAGACAATTTCTATAAAATTGGATTGGTACTCCGCCACGTATCTTATTTGATGACAATTAGTTCGCTCGGAGTGAGTTGGAAAAAGAGTTACACACCGACCACGAGGTTTCACCAACAAATCCTCAATACCTACAACAATTCACCGGGAATTCATCAATACTAATAGAGTTTAACCACGAATCAACCCTTGTTATAACTTTGGCTAATTGGGGTTTGATTGAGGTTTGGGAGAATACGATGATTTCTAGGAAATCCTTACCTCACAACGACGAGGACGAGGAGACGAGTCCAAATCCGCCTCTACATCGTCGTTTGGACTTGTTCTCCTCCACGAATCATTGCGTTTTATGACAACTCCTCTTCTCTCCCTTCCTCCTCCTCTATCTCTATTTATAAAATTAGAACGTAAGAATGAGATGGGAGAATGTGGAATTGGGAGAGTTTATTCTCTTTCAGTTCCACTTTTATTTTATTATTCTTTTAGTCTCTTTAATTTACCGAGCCTTACTAAAAGGATTCATTTTCAGATTCATTTTTATTTTGGAAGAAAGACAGGGCTTTATTATAAAAATGATCCATTTCTCTAAATTATATTTGAAAGTTGATTTTAAAAGTAGATATAATTCTAGTATTTGATACATAAATTTTAAAAATTACGTTGATAAGTAGTACAATATTTAGTAAAGTTTTTTTTTTTTTGTAAAAAGACAAATAATTATGTATGGAGAATATAATAGCTATAATTAAAGGTTATTTTAGTAATTAATAATAGGAAAATCAAAAACAACTCTTAAAAGCACTCATAATGTTATTTCTAAAAATACCCTTAGAAAAGAAGAAACGATTTATTAAATGTAGCTGCTTGAATATTTACCAAACATTATACGGTTCAATTTTCAAGAAAAATAAATAAAAGCATATAAGAGAAAACATCTCAAACTAGGCCTAAGGCTAGTTAGGAAACGTTGTTGCTTATCAAAATTCATTTAACAAAACTGTTTTTAAAAGTTGATTTTAAAAGCGGGTACAATCATTTAGTAAAAAATATTTAAAAGTTACTTTGATAAGTAGTTTCGTATTTGATAAATTGATATTTTTTTTATTGTGAAAAGACAAAAATAGTTATGTATTGGGAATGAATAAAATATAATTGAAGTTATTTTAGTAATTAATGATGTGAAAAATGGAAATAGCTTTTAAAAGCAACCATTGGGTTGCTTTCAAATGCACCATCGGAAAAGCAACAGCATATTTTAAAGTAAGTGCTTTGATATTTTACCAAATACAATTGACTACAATTTCCAAAATAAAAATTAAAAAAAAAAGGAGCAAAAGCAGCTTAAAAACAATAATCCCCAACTTGGCCTAAATCCATCACTTTTCTAATGGAGACTGATTGTGTTTTAATTGAAACTATAGGGACCAAACATAATTCTTGTCTAAACTATGGGGACTATTAGTGAATTCACCCGAAGCTTCTCCTCAGTCAAAATTGAAATTGTATAAACTCCGTTGTATCTATCTATCTATCTATCTATCTATCTATCTATATATATATATATCCATCTATAAAAACGGTCAGCAGGCAACCTCCAGACATAAATCAAGATGGATATTCTGAACATGTTGCCGGATGATTGTTTATGCAAAATAGTGTCGCTAACGTCCCCTGCGGATTCATACAGGTTGTCGCTTGTTTCACCTGTCCTTGTACAGGTCGCGAAATGCGACCTTGTCTGGGAGAGTTTTTTACCGTCTGATTATCCCGAAATAGTCGCGAGGTCATCCGTTCCGCTCGAGTTCTCTTCTAAGAGAGACTTGTATTTCCGTCTCTGCCGATCGATCCTCATTGATGGTGGTAACAAGGTGAGCAATTTAAGCCATGAATTGAGATTTTACATGTAATTACGTAATAATTTTTTGCATACTGTCATACAAAATGGGTCACATGGATTTGTGTGGGGGTCAATACAAATTTTAAACGAGTATGGGCCCACACAAGATCTATGCAGTACATAATATACGACAGTATTTAGAAAAATTATGTGTATTTGTACGTATAAAATCTCAATCCGCA
Organism: Embelia ribes; assembly: GCA_001753735.1. Classification (NCBI taxonomy): domain Eukaryota; kingdom Viridiplantae; phylum Streptophyta; class Magnoliopsida; order Ericales; family Primulaceae; genus Embelia; species Embelia ribes. The sequence goes on along the minus strand of MKEJ01042680.1, from coordinate 9,349 downwards.
ACCAGTTGTCACTTTATGCACATGAAAATTATAATTAACCAGCTGGGCTTTTTATGTTATTACAACACAACAGCGGTTAATTACCTTCTAAAGACGCAACAATTCATCTTTTACTAGTAAAATTTATAACAAAAATTTACGCTCTTTTCATAATTATTGGTATTTATAATTTAAACCCAGGTTAATTAATTTGCGAATTATTACCGTTTAATATCCATACGTTCATATAATTGGAAAAAAAAAAGTTCTATTTTTTGAATTGATATGGAGCTTAATAAAAATCACTCATACTTTTGATCCATCCTGTATAGAACACACATAATTCACGTTTTTTAACTGTTTTCTTTTTAATTTTCTGAAAAAAAACATTTTAAATTATAAAATAATATACTTTCAGGAATTTAATAATATAAATTGTACAACATGCTGAATTTTTGCAACGTACTTGCAATTAAGTATCTATGCTAACTACTATGATTTAAACAGACGAAATAAACAACTTTGCTTATCTGTTTCTGTTTTCCTTTTTTGTTTTCTTTATTTTGTATTTGCTACCATATGATGAATAGAGCTTCAAATTAGAGAAATTATCGGGAAAAATATCCTACATACTATCTGCCAGAGAGATTTCTATTACATGGAGCAACAATCCTATGTACTGGATTTGGAAACCATTACCCGAATCAAGGTTAGTTTAATGCATCTCATAAATAAATTAAAAAAAAATCAAGCATGCATAGTGAAAACTATTTAAAAAAAAACAGGTGAATATAGAAATTATCGGAAAAAATGCACAAAAAAATAAAATAAAATAATCTTAGAGTATAGGCCATTTATGTTCACGCCTACTCTAAATTTTTCTGTCAACCAAATTTATATTTTCAACTTTTTATAATTTACCATCTCCATCCAATTCTGTCCAGATTTTTATGAATTCGACATGTGTCCGTAGGGAATGTAAGATTCACTTTTTATATTTTCTTCCCTTCTCCTTTTGAAAGAAAATCATGAACCTATAAAATAAGCCAATAAACACTTATATAATTATCAATTTCATCTTTAATTTGATTTTTTTTCTTTCTTTTTTTTCTTTTACTCATTGTAAGTTTTAAGTCATGTGAAAGGGGCATGCAGTCATAGCTTTTAATTTTAACAAAATATAATGGTGGTAAATCACAAGAATTAATTGTATATGACAGTTAATTGAAAATAAAAATAAAAATACCTAGTGGTCAATTTTAAAAAGTAAAACTATACGTTTGTTGTAAATTGAAGATGCCTATTAAAACATTTGTTTTTACATTTTACCCTAAATAGTCAGATCAACTGGTCAAAAGTGCACAAGTATTGAACCGGATAAAGCAAGTTCAAAGGTTAGTAGACTTGATAATTTGAAATTCCAATGAGTAAAGTGCACGGTCTAAAATTAAGACTGGTTTATATCACATGATTTTTCTTTTACTAGTGGTTTTGGTCACAAATGGTTTAGAAGATTACAATTTTTTGTTGTATAGCGGAATCAAGGTGTGTTTTGAAAACAAATTATTACATACTGAGAACAACTTATTACCAGTATTTTACTAAATTTTGAATGAAAATTAATTGTAATAATTGTTCTCAATTTCGAGTATCTTATCTTCAAAATACAGTAATTCATTACAAAATAAAAACAACGAAATTTCCAATATTCAATGTTTTCCCCAAGCCATAGTCGAAATTTACCGCAATTTGAAATAGACTTTAAAATAAAAACAACGAAATTTCCGATATTCAATATTTTCCCCAAGCCATAGTCGAAATTTACCGATCTTTTCTTTCTAGGTTTCCCGAGGTGGCAGTTCTAAGGACTGTTTGGTGGTTAGAAATTCAAGCTAAGATCAATACCCGTATCCTTTCACCAAACACGACATACGGAGCTTACCTCATCATCCAAATCTCCAATTCTTCATACGGGCTCGATTCTGTACCCTCTGTGACCTCACTCGAAATGGACGACAATGTAGTTAGAAACACGGCCTATCTAAGGCACCATTCTGAAAACAACAAACAACACATGGAGCGTTTATTTTGTAGGCACCGCGTAGAGATGTTGAGTTCGAGAGTGGACGTTAAAGGCGAGGGGAGAGTTCCTCGTGAGAGAGGAGACGGGTGGTTAGAGGTTGAGCTCGGAGAGTTTTATAGCGGTGATGATGGAGATGATAATGAAGTGAAAATGAGTTTGAAAGAGGTAAAAGGGTATCAATTGAAAGGTGGTCTTGTAGTTGAAGGGATTGAAGTGAGGCCTAAATAAGTGGCAAAAATCTTTTGCTTCTCTATAGTATAGTTTGCGTTACAATAATTTAGTCCCTATATTTTTGTACGGTAAATTTTAGAAAATGGATCTTTATTATAGGTATCAGGGGCTCCAATATTTGCCCGAATGGGGTTGTGCATTATTAGATCACAAGACATGATTTCAGACCTGCCACGGTGAAGTAATTCAATGGTTCAGAACTCCATTAGAGCAAATAATTAAACTCACTTTTTCTTGTCTCACACACAACGAAATCACATAAGCTTTATTTTTTCTTATTTATTGTCCGGTGCAGGTATCATTTCCCTTGATTCGTAGTTCTTGATTTATTCAATTTATAATGTACCAAAATGTAAATTTATTTAGACTTGTATCCCATGATCTAGAAAATTATTAGGTGATTTATTCTTTTCTTTATTTCCTTTATCGATTGTAATTCATTCTCTACAATGAAAGACTTGGTCATTATAATATTTAATTTGGTATCAAAAATTATAGAAATAGATTTCATGGCGCAAATATTTGATCACATCTCCTTCTCATTTGATTGATTTCATTAATTAGAGGGTTACTAATGCCTACATAGGCGAAATTAACCAGACTAATTTTGTTCCTCGAAACGATTAACAGAAAAAGTCTACATTAATCAGATAGCTAGAATCAAGTAAACGGGTTTCATTTCTCGAATAAACAATGACTATAATTTATTGTTTTTTTTCTATGTTTTGAAAAAATTAGCATGACTGAATCTGTAGTAGACAAGATACAATAAAAGAAATGATGAGAATAAGAATAATTACTCATACAATCTCAGTTAACAAAAATATCTTTCATAAGGTTTAAATTAAAGTTCTATCTTAATAAAATGAAAAAGAGTATGAAAGTACAAGTATCTCTGTTAACAAAAATATCTTTCGTAAGGTTTAAATTAAAGTTCCATCTAAAAGTACAAGTACACGATTTTCAAACTTTCAAGGAAATGAAAACAAAGAGTTATATATTCAGGGTTTGATTGGCTGGGGCTTTTATTTGAGTTTTGGGCTTTTAAGTTGTGTTATCTTTGGATGACCACTTTATTAGCTCCATTTTTGGGCTTTTTTGGCCGGTTAAGCTCTAAATTGTAAACCTAAATCAAACTTTTTGGGCCTAAATAAGGAGTATTCGTGCAATTTTACCATTAGAGTAATGATTTGTACATATATGACCGCGGCAAAATGCATGTATTAATATCACCAAGTGCACTACGAAATAGTGAAATTTTAATTCGATAAAGTACCGATTGTTGGACTTATGGACTGCTAATAATATGAGAATATCCTAAGAACACTCTGACATGTAATTTATTCTCCAAGATTTAATTTGATAATATAAATTATTTCCTACTCTTAATTCTTCATTTTTTTTCTTGATAAAATAGATTTGTTTATTTACCTAAATAAGCAAGATAAAATAGATAATAAAGTGACATGTCCCTAGTATTATTTAGTGTAGTCCCATCCATTAAATTTTGTGTATTAAACGTTGTATATAAGTTTATTTAGTGAATTCAATTCGCAAATTAACTATTTAATCACTGATATTTATAATCTGGATTATTTCAACCTATAATGCTATCGAAAATTTGCTAGACTCTAAAATCACATCTAAATGATTTCTAAGGTACTTAGACAAGTAAAACCATAGGCTAAATAAAATAGATAATTTTCAGCTCAAAAACCTAATATTCTAATTCAATCGGATTGTCAATCAGACATAACCATTAACTCAACAATAGCTTCGAAAAATTGAATATTATTCCGACGGGATATTTTTATGAAAAAAATAATGAAAACTTTTTACTCTGGTTCAATTTAGAAAATTTGTTCACTAAATAAGGATTATTTTGGTGTGATAGTTTAATACATAAATCTCATGCATACGTCAAACACCTAGGGGCAAGTTTTAAGAAATTAGCTATTCATGATTGAAAGAAAAATGAAAGCAATCATAAAAGGGCAAAAACTCTTTTAGTACACCAACATTTGAGCCAAAATCCGATTAGTACACCAACCTCAATAACTTTCAATTAGTATATCAACCTATCAAAATTGATCAAAGTTAGCTTATCTATCACGGAAGTTGTTAAGTCAAAAGTTAGTGCCACGTAACAAGGACATTTTCATCTTTTGGCATTATTATTTTAAACCAAAAATTTGCAACCATTAACTCTACCAACCTCGACCTTCCCTATCCCATTAACGTTTAACAACGCAAAGAGCGAGGAAGATAGGGAGAGAGAAAGAAATCGTGTGACTAGGTAGGCGATCGCAGAGGTTAACAAAATAGAGAGGGTGCAATCGTGATCCCAATAGGTTACACAGTCCACGCACATGTGTCCTTGGTCACAGTTTAAAAGCACCTCCTATAGTAAGTTGTCTCTCTTTTTTTATTTTGTGCATGTTATACTATAATTAATGTTCTTTAAATTTTGTCTTTAAATTAGGGTTTATTGGCAAGAATTTCAGAAATTAAGATTTTCTGGCACTTTTTTTTTTTCTAAAATAAGGGTTTGTTTGTTGTTCTTAATTATTGGATGTATTTTATTAATGTTGTTTCAATTTCATCTTCAAATTAGTGTTTACTGGCAAGAATTTCAGAAATTGGGATTTTTTGGCATTTTTTTTTCTAAAATTAGGGTTTATTGTTCTAAATTATTGGATTTAACTAGTTTTTTTTTTCATAAATTATGATTTTTCCTGTAACTAGGTTGAATGTTTTATGAAATTAGCACTGTCAGAAATTATGGCTTATTTCAAATTGGAGTTTCTGAAATTATGATTTATTTTTGTAGCAGGACCTAATTCAATATTATTTACTATTGAAATACATCATGGGGGAACTTTTGATTGGGAAAATGAGGTTAGTTATATTAAAGGGAGGGTTGATTATATTGATTACTGCCAACCCCAGGTTATGAGTTTTGTAGAGTTGATTGATATGGCTAGTAAAGTAGGGGTGCAACTTTTCTGTAAAAAGAAGTTGTATGATAATACGGTTAGGGTTGATTTCAGGGAGACTTACTTTAACGTCCCAAAAATTCTGAGTAGATTTTTTGCATTTAATAATATTACCTATTTTGTAGGCTACCCGTCCAATTTGACATCGCAAGCCGTCAAAAACCTCAAAACTACCTCCAATTTGACATCGGGTTTGATCAATCAAAATAAAACAAATCAATATGAATCTATGGTAAAAAAAATGGTCTACTAATCATAAGGAGTAAGAATAACCACTTAATTTTGATGTTCGAACCTAGCACGAAATCTGGGTATAGAGAAATGAACGTGATATGAAGATATACTTACGTCAACAACGACAACTTCAATCACAAGTCTCATCCTACAGCCTTATGTTAAAACACGCATTCTAATATTATTCTCACATACGTCACCACACTCCAACTCTAATACTCACTCAAGCCCACATTATCACACAATCCTCACAAACTCACGGTCTTACACTCACATGAACTCACACAAATTCTCAATACTTCACGATAACAATACTTGCAATTTACTCTCCAAACTTTATCAAAAAATACAACTTACCAATATGTACTAATACGCTAGTGCAATATATATCTCCACATATATCTCACCAGAACTCACAACATACAGATGAACATCTAATTGCGAAATAAATACTTATCATAAATAATGAAACTAATCCGATATGACATGCGTCTTCACACAACAACCACAACACCCCACTATGACCTCGTCATAATTGCAAGTGAGTTTAGGCGAGTCCCTAATTGTATGATTAGGGTATAATTTATTGTTTTCATTGCGATTAATGTTATATTAATTTTTATGTGTTAGAAACTAATATGGATGAAAGAAAGCGTGTTGGGTGAGATTTTATATGAAATTTATGCTGCTACATATTTATTTCATGATTAGCGAATATTTAACGTAGCATGGCTTTGTTTATGTTAAAAAGTTATTTTTCAATATTGATGTTTATCAAAGTAAAAAATGTGAGTTTTTGAAAATGAAATGTTCAAAAAGTGAGATTGGCGAGAAAAGTGAGATTTGTGAGAAAAGTGAGACTTGCGAGAAATTTAAACGACATAGGCTATTAAATTAAAAATGGGTTTTAAAGTGAGAAATTGATATTAATGTGTGAGTTGCAATGCATTGCGGGTTGAGTCATTTTTCTTTCTTTTTGGAACCGTGTCGCTTTTTCATATTGCGAGAAAAAAATAAAAAGAAGGCCTGAAGGCTTACCGTGAAAGTCGGGAAACCTGGTCAAGGTTACACTATAATCACGTCAAGTGCGTTGGCAAATTATATAGCATAGGTTATACGAGGTAGTCCTATGATTTATATAAAACTCTGAAGGACACTTGTCCCAAATTTCTAGTAAGCCATGAGTTGTGAGTCTTTGTGGGTTTGTGTGAGTACATGTGTATTTTTGTGGGTTTGTATTGCATTGATATTGCATTGCATTCTATTATTATTTTGTGGCATAGATACTACACTTGCAGATATTGCACAATATCACATATACCATCTTATTTTGGAAACTAACTCGTACACACCATTTTCTATTTTGTAGACACTTTTACTACATGTGTCGAGGCTAGTGAGCAGTACCATTGAGGGTGACATCATCCTTGTATATATTTCTTTTGGGCAGATATGTATTTTGGATTTTATTTTGTTGTAACAGCCTCACATTCATGTTGTATTATTTTAAGGCTTAGTAGGATGTATTTATTTTGTACATTAGTGACTTATGATAGACATGATGTATTTTTATGCCTGAGAGGCTTGTGTATTACATTCTGTTGTTGCTCTATATTGGCGATAGTTATGCAAGGGCGAGAATAAAATGTAATATACCTTATCAGTATTTGAGCATATAGCTAATTATGTATTTTGTAAACAAGGAGTTTACTATTATTTACCAGGTTGGTATTTCATTTTTTGTGTACTCTAATATATGCGAGCACATTGTAGAATGTGAGTTGTCAAGATGTGGTGTTAGTGTGGATTCCCTATTTTTATTTTTAAAAAATAAACATTTTTCATTATCTTTTACCTAAAAAGGGAATACACTCACCCTCTGAGATTTCTAGTACGTTCGGGGCTTGCCTAAAGTATTTTAGGAAAATTAGAGCGTGACAGGTTGGTATCAGAACAGCTTAACCAGGTTTACATAAAACTTGATGGCCGAGAGTATAGCTGTAGGTTATATGCATTGTGTGCTGGTGTGTAGTTATTGTTAGTCTAGAACGTAAGTTATAATGTGGCATAAGTAATGCGTTGACGTTTCATATGCAAGTTATGAACTTATATGCTAGGTGTGAGTTGTACATGTGACTTTGCGAGTTTTATATGCGAGTAATATGATATTATAGTAAGTTCTGGATTCTAGTATTATGTGGTATTGTGTAAGTTTGAAGGCATTGGTAGAGAGACTAATGTCTTCTTCTTTTGTTATTATATATATAAAGTGAGAGATGGCTCATGGTAGTGGACGAGGATGTAGACGAGGACTTGGTCGAGGGTGAGGACGTGGTCATGGCCATAGGATTGTTGTTCGTGGGGGGCATACTAGTAGATGTAGAGCAGAGGAGTGCGAGGCTATGCGCACGCAGGCTAGAAAGGCAGAGATTTGAATTGCCAAGGGAATTCCTGATTTATCTGAGGGCAATGATGCTAGTGTGGATGAGTATAAGGAGGTTATTCCTGATATTCGACCTCATGTTCCAAAGAGAGCTCTAGTGATTCCGAGGGTATTTCAAACTAATACATTGGGATTGTTGCGAGGTATAGAGGAGGTTATGTGCAATCTAACACATAGCACATGTAGGGAGAGCAGTGGAAAGTCGAGGGCATCTATGGCCCAAATGCAGTTTCGGAGGATGGAGCTGCCATCTTTTAGAAGAGATGAGGAAGCAGTTAACGCAAATACATGGCTTACAGACATCAAGAGGATCTTCGAGGCATTATAGATGGTCGATGGAGACCTATGATTGGCTACTGTACCGTTTTATCTATGTGGGGAGGTGGTCAAATGGTGGAAGGGTCATCGCGAGATTAGTGGGTCGACGGCGATGACTTGGGAGGCTTTTCAACTACTTTTCCTTAATAAGTTCTTCCCAAGTGCTCTTCGTGAACGGAAATGAACTGATTTTGCTAATCTAACGCTGAAGACATCGACGATACAGCAGTATCAGAGGACATTTACGAGTCTTTATCGTTATGCCCCAGAGTTAGTGTCGACAAAGGAACTTTGGATCCAGAAGTTTGAGAGTGGATTACGTCATTCCATTTAATTGAGTATGGTAGTGGGCATGCATAAGACATATGAGAAGAGTGTGGGTGTGGCTATGAAGGTTGAAGTGAACCATATGGATTGTCAACGCATGGTCAATGCTCATCCTCCTAGGCCTTTGGGCCAACCTGCAAGTTCTCATCCCATGTCTGAGGCAGGGGTCTTTGTAGATAATTGTGGTTGCTGTAATTGGGGTAGTGTGGTTAGTGGCCAGGGGTCTAGTGCTGGTGGTGGTGGGAATCGAAAGAGGTTCCATGATTCTGATTTTACTCCTTGCCCTATTCTCAGCCTGCCCATCCTTCTCCTTCGAATACTACGGTACAGAGGTCGCAATTCTATAATTGCAGCCAGTCTGGCCATATTGTGTGGGGTTGAGGACCATAAGAAGATGTCATGTCCTTTTATTGTGTGTCGATGATGTAGAGTGAAAGAACATATGCAGTCGCATTGCACAGAGGGTTACACTATACAGAATGGTTCGCGTGGGGCAGCTCAGGCTCAAATTCTTCTAGAGACTGATCAGACGAGGTCATATGTACGTCCTTCTACTTCTTCTGCTTGTCCTGCTCATAGGGGTGGTCGTGGGTTTGGTGGGACTCGTGGGGGATTTCAGCAAGGTCAGTCATCTCAAACCTGTGCATACGCTATGCCGCGGGCTTTGGATGCTTCGGGGCCTTCCTTAGTTTGAGGTATTATCCCTTTTCTCATTACTTAGGTGCACGTATTGTTTGA
>MKEJ01042645.1:0-11162 GCA_001753735.1 Embelia ribes | reverse complement strand
AAAAAATAATAAATTCAAATATAATATTTTTTTTTTCAATCAAATTTTTTTTTTTTTTTTAAATTTTCAAGTGTATAAAAGAAAAGAATCCGCAAGGATGCCCGCCTTAGAGTTTCCAATTTCGATTTCCAACTGCGAAAATTTGCAGATTTTGGCTGAATGTGGAACCAAAAGGGGAATGGGAGCGAGAACGGGAACGGGTATGGGGACGCAAATGGGAATAGGAAAAAGGAAGGGGTAACGGTGGCGATAGACAAAGACAAAGGCAGCCAATATGCCTTGAAATGGGCTATTGATCATCTCCTCACGAGGGGCCAAACTGTCACCCTCATCCATGTCATGCAAAAGCCAGCCTCCATCCCCACACCAAGTTCTTTCTCTTTCCCTCTCCTACTTTCATACGAATCGATATGCTCATAATCTAAATCAGGAACGGATATTAAATGCACGTGAATCGGTTGATGATTATTACATCGCTGAGAAAATATAAATGATGCCCGTGTTGTTGAGAAAATTCCAAGGTCTTTAGATTCAAAATTGTATTACATTGTCGTATATTTGTATTGATCAAGGAATCTAAAGACCTAGGAAGTTGACCATGAGGGGAATACATAAATTGTTAAATACCATTTTCTTAAATTTACATTTTTTGTATAGAGCCAAAATGGCCAAAATATTTAACCCCCGTTTTCTCGTGTTAGATGCTCCTAGGTATGCAACCAGAGACATTGTTTCTATATGCTTTTTCAGCCACACATGAACATTGTTTCATCTCGTAAAAATCTCATCTGTAAGGATCGGAAAAGCATAACATTCACAGAGTTTGAAAGCATAGAATACACGGAATTTTAATGCATATCCAAACCCTCGATCTCAATAAGTCCGTACAGGAATATCATAATCCAGAGGCTCCAATGAGGTTTTGCATTATTGAATCATATCCAATGATCAGTGGGATCCTCCATTCGGAAGCAATCGAATGTTACAAACCCCATTGGAGCAAATAATTTGAGGACTCTTAGCCCTGATAATCATGAATTGTAATTCACAATCTAGGCGGATTATACCCCTTTCCTCGAGTTCTTGATAAAATAAACAAAACTTGCTAATGCATGTTGCTTATCTTAAATGCACCTCACTCGCGCACCAAGCTCATCCGGCCAAATATCAAAACTAGATAATATTCCAAATATTCAAATGTACGATATAGTTTATATGTCTACATATCATATAATATGTTGTTTTGATTATTTTGAAGCATATTGCATCCCATGTTATGCATCCACCCTAGTTCAGAATTAGAAGCTCTAAACTCTGGTTTCTATATACTTATCTATGGGTACAGTGGGGAGCCAAGTTGCTCTATCTGATGTTCATGATGGAGTTGCAAAAGCTATCAAAAACCAAGTCGATAATCAAGCCAAGGAAATGTTCCTCCCTTTCCGAGCTTTTTGTATGCGTAAGGATGTAAGCTCTAACCATTTTTCTCCTTCCCTTCTATATCCTGCTAGTGTACGAAAATTTCAAAACAGAGGACTAGACTCTACAACAAAGCATCATAATCAACTAGAACTCATTATATGCTCGTCCTTCTCATAGTGATTATTTGTCTTGATTATTGCATTTTCTTGCAGATACAAACAAATGAAATAATTATTGAAGATGCAGATGTTGCAAAAGCCTTGTGTGACTATGTTAAGATCAACTTAGTCGACACTCTCGTGCTTGGTTCCCCATCAAGGAATAGTTTTGTTAGGTAAGCATTTCTTCCCCTCGGGTTTAGTGTGCAGTTTTCTTCTGAATTTAGTCAAACTTCATTGTGCACTTAGCATGAACAAGAACTTTCTTTTCTCTCTTTCACATGCTCACAAGCCCAAGAACATGGAAAATGCATATGCACAAGCTTGCCCCATACTAGAGTTTGAGAATTTAATCCGAAGGATTAGACCCCTCATTGTTGAATTAGAAGTGGCATTGGCTATTGAAGATATGATAATAGTTAGTAATCAGTAACATTAATCTTAACTTAGTTACTTGGACAAAAAATAAGGTTGTCTTTGGGAAGATGAGCAGTTGAAATCAAAAGGATTTGTAAACCCAAGTGTTGTTTGGAATTGTTGTTTGCCAACTACTTTTGCTTTTTTCTTGTAAATTATAATATGTGCTGTTTCCTAAAGTTTAAAACTCTTGCTTTTAAAAATTTGTTCATGTTTTTGGGGGTTTTTTTAGAAGTAGGATTAGGGGTGCTTTCAAAAACAAATATTTTGCTTATTCTTAGGGGTGCTTTTGAAAACAAATATTTTGCTTTGTCTATCATTAGTTACAAAAATAACCTCAATAGTGCTTGTTCCATTCCCCATGCAAATCTACTTTTATTTTTTTAATAAAAAATCAATTTATCTGACACCGCAGTACTTCTCAAAAATAGTTTTTTAAAATTATTCACCAAAACAATAGGATTACACTCACTTTTACAATCAACTTTCAAAAACAGATTTTGAAAATCATCCGTATTACCCAAATGAACCTTAATTTGGATTTAGCAGGCAGTTAGTGCGTGTGTTCGAAAAACTAGTTGCATATCACTTGTCTTATTAGAGCTTTAACATCATAATGTGAAATGACTTGATAGTATAACCATGATTTGAAATCCTCTTGTTTATATAACTCAAATCCTCCCATGGATTTGTTGATTGTTTACTAACTATGAATCGATAACAATGTTAAATAATCACACTATCAATTATACCTCACCAATAACAAATCCCTCAATTCAAACACAACATAATACTGTATCGATAAAGGAGTGATTGACCTACCTTTTGTGACAGATTCAAGTCTTCAGATGTCCCTACCAGTGTTTCGAGAGGAGCACCAGAGTTCTGCAGTGTATATGTCATCTCCAAAGGCAAAGTTTCATCGGTGCGATCCGCATCTATTGCGGTCCCCACCCCACAATCCCGACTAGAGAACCAAAGCAATCCTGTTCCACGCCCAACCAATGCACATTCAGCGCCCACAAGCACAACAAGAGGTTGTTCAGAAAAAATTCAATATTTCTTTACTTTCTTTTTCTTTCTATCGTTATGATTTGAAAACTTTGCTAACAGAAGTTATCTTGATCTCATTTTTCCAGCTGCGGATAGGGTGCCATCCGTACCACGCACATGGTCAGAAGATCAAGAGATCAAGTAAGTTGCGTTAAAACAGAAGATATGATATGCAAAAAAGGAAAAAAGGAAAAGGCAGTCCTTAAAGTTTTCATAAATCACGTTAAAAATGGAAGATATCACAAGTCACATTAGATCCGTTTGTGAGACTTTAAAATGGTCCTTAAAGTTTATTCGGCGGATGAATTCTCTTGGGAGTGAAAACTTGTTGTTCTAGGCTCTTGAATGGAGTTTCCATGTTGGGTTTTCTAGGTTTTTTATTTCAAGAAAGCAAACCTATCAAATCTGTAAAAAAAAATAAAAAGGCGCTGTATCTACAAAAGCCTTCAAATGACCAGAGAGGCGGAAACATAGTGTCAAATTCTAACAACATGTTAGGTGCAAGAATTACTCATGTGAAAATGTAATGGGTAGGAAAATCTCTCCAAAAAAATCATGTACGCAATAACAACATTTTCTTTTCCGGCTCATCTTTCCACGAGAAATGCTTGCACCAAAGGGAGTGTAAATCTGGCCAAGTTTAGTTTAGCATAAGTATAGCCAAAAAGATTAGATGTGGCTTAAGTATCTCAGATGATCAATTCAAAGTGTCTTTATGACTACTATGGTATCTTAATAAAAGTGAATAAATAATAACTAAAAATATGTTATTGTGAAGATATTGACTAGAAACCCTTATACAGATCACCATTCAATAGAAGTAGAGAAGCAGCTAGATCATACGGGGACCTCTCTATGGTGGACACCGATATTTCGTTTGTCAGCACAAATAGATCAAGCACGGATCGAAGTGGGGGATTCTCCTCTCCATTTGACCGACGAGAGACGGGTCCCAGCCCCCGGCTTTCGTTTGGATTGGATAACAGAAGCAACTTTGCATCCCCACTTTCAGCAGCAGGTTCACCAGAGCCAAGTTACATGAAAGGCTTCTCATCCAGCGATGAAGACAGCACCACGTCATGGTCATCGTCAAACAAGGTCGGTGCATATAAAACAAACATTATGTTAGTTAAGAAGTAATGCATACGGATAAAGAAAACGACAAATCTGAACAAGCACGGAGTGAATTTTCAACGAATTGTCTAAAATGTGTATCAAGATGCTTTGACAAGTACCATTCCAAGATGCAAACCAAATCTTCGAAGCAAAAAAGTGGAACATTCTCCTTTAATGCAACTTTCACAAATGGCATTCTTTTTTGTTTATTTCACATTTTGGACAAGATGCTTAAAGCTTTTATATTTCATTCTTCAACACAATTTGCATCACCATAGGACTAGCAAAAAGTCATGTACTAAAGTTTTGCAAAATGTGAAAAAACAAAAATGAAGTTGTGCTAACACCTGCATGTTTATACAACTAGATACATGATTGTCGGTGCGTGAATTAATTTCCTTAAGAATATCAAACTGAACAAAAGTTCGGCATTATGACGATATCATTCAAGTTTACGATCCTTGAGCCGAGTACCTCTCAAATTTTCTAGGACGATGTGGAAGCTGAGATGAGAAGACTGAAGCAAGAGCTCAAGCAGACAATGGACATGTACAGGTCAGCCTGCAAGGAAGCATTATCAGCAAAACAAAAGGTAAATCATTATGGTTCACAACTCTTATATGTGGTAATCCATCACACAAAAGGTTTACAAAATACAGGTTGACAATATAGAAAAGATAAATCATTAAGGTTTGTCTGGCTCTAATTTTTTAAGCAAAAAGCTAGCTTGTTCGACTATGGAAAAATTGGACGTATCCAACTTAAAACTTCTAATCATTGTTGGTATTGTATCATTTTCCATTCTACAAACTCATTTTCAACAACCCCTAATTTCCCATAACATGAGTCCTGAAAATAATTGGCACAGGCAATGGAGCTCCACCGCTGGAAAATGGAGGAAGAGCACAGGCTAGAAGACACACGACGAGCTGAGGAAGCAACAATGGTGATTGTCGAGAGAGAGAAAGCGAAAACTAAAGCAGCCATCGAGGCAGCAGCAGCCGCCCAAAGAATTGCCGAACGCGAAGCACAGAAAAGAATAGAAGCCGAAATGAAGGCACTCAAAGAAGCCAAGGAGAAAGACAAGGTGCTAAATACGCTGGCTCAAAATGATAACAGGTATCGCAAGTACACTATAGAGGAAATAGAAGCAGCAACAGATCACTTTGCAAATGCTCGCAAAATTGGTGAAGGAGGTTACGGCCCGGTTTACAAGTGTGTTCTGGATCATACGCCTGTTGCTATAAAAGTTCTTCGCCCGGATGCAGCTCAAGGAAGGTCCCAATTCCAGCAAGAGGTGTGAAAATTTTGTCTTTGTTCAGCAAGCACAATAGATATTTTGTTCTAGTTTCCATTTTGATTGAGTTATTAATATTTATATGACGTAAAAAGAAGAAAATAAGATAGGTGAAAAATTATTTTCTTTGATTCACCCAATCCAAATCCTCACATTCTCAAAGAATATTGAAGAAAAACAATTTTCATCCAAAATCAACACATCAAAGACTTACAAAAAGGTATTATCTTGTCAAATTTTCCATTCCCAGTAAAAATTTGACATCTTGCCAAAAAATCTCGAGTTTTCCAGTTGGAGATTTGACTCTTAACTTTTCAATATAGATACCCAATTTAGAGCATTTTGCCCTGACCAGTTATTATCTTTCTCCAAGCTTCAAGGCAATAAAAGCATACAACCCCTTTTTAAGGAAAACATAACCCACGGGATGTAACCATGTAGGTGTTAGTACAATTCTGCTCATGATTTTATATACAAGTATCATTACCCTTTCCAATAAAGTGTCACTTCCATTGTTATCTTAGTTATTAATTATTCTCATCTTATCCAATCGGATTTCAGGTAGAAGTCCTAAGCAGCATTCGCCACCCGAACATGGTTCTTCTGCTCGGAGCCTGCCCAGAGTACGGGTGTCTAGTCTATGAGTTCATGGCAAACGGAAGCTTAGAAGATTGCCTCTTCAGGAGAGGGAAAGCAGGGGTACTTCCTTGGCAACTGAGGTTTCAAATTGCAGCAGAAATAGCAACCGGACTCCTTTTCCTTCACCAGACAAAGCCAGAACCACTGGTCCATCGTGACCTGAAACCAGCAAACATTCTCCTCGACCGTAACTTTGTCAGCAAGATTAGCGACGTGGGCTTGGCCAGGCTGGTCCCTCCATCTGTAGCTAACAATGTAACTCAATACCTAATGACCTCGACAGCTGGAACTTTCTGTTACATAGACCCAGAATACCAGCAGACCGGCATGCTAGGTAAGCACCGAAATTTCATTTCAGAATGATAGTTTGGTTAGCATGAATGGATAGATTTAAACTTCAGAAAGCACAAATCAATGTTATAAAAATATCTTGAAGTAAAATTTTTTTATTCCGGTGATTGTAAATTGCAGTGTTCTAGACAATTAGATTAAGAAAAACCTCAATTTAGAGAACCTACTTACGTGAGTCTTTTTGTTTTTCTCTCCTGAAAAGAAAGTAATTGCATTTTTTGGAGCACATAATGCCAAAAAAGTTTCTGAACTAAAAACATATCCCAAAGCAAGTCACCAAAAACACAGAATTGTTAAGGTGATATGCTACTGCTTCACCTAAAATCTTAAGCTACTAGGAAGAGGTGCGTTCCATTATTTATTATCTTTAACACGCCTCCAATTTGTGGCATGTTTTTTAGCCAAACGAGTGCACTTCAATTCTTTAATTGGTAGTGATGAGACTTAAACCCAAACCTTAGCCTACTCTGATATCATAGTAAGAGCCTATATACCTTTGAGTAAAAGGATATTAGAGTAGCCCATGCTAGATCAATATATAAGTGATATGGGACAATGAACAATCTCAAACAGCAACTGAGAGATAGGTTTTGGTGTATTTCGATATGTTTTGGCAGGACAATCAAGATATAACTCCCTTCATGTTTCAATTTGGTAATTTCAAAAACAGATAGGCTTTAGATATTCTGATAGAAACTGATTGGGCTTTTGCTACTTTATTGCAGGAATAAAGTCGGATATTTATTCGCTTGGTGTTATGCTGCTCCAAATGATAACAGGAAGGCCGCCAATGGGCTTGACCCATCACGTCGAACGAGCAATCGAGAGAGGGACTTTTCGGGAAATGCTAGACCCAGCTATTCCTGACTGCCCTGTGGAAGAGGCCACAAAATTTGCGAAGCTGGCACTTAAATGTGCAGAACTCAGGCGCAAAGACAGACCAGATCTTAAGACTGTTGTATTGCCTGAGCTGAATAGATTGAGAGCCATTGCAGAGGAAAATATGCCCAACAATATCATGATGTTAGGTTGTGGTACACCCGGGAGCTCACCGAGTCAGAGTAATGTGTCGCCCTCATTGTCCTCTCAGGTGAGTTCTTAAAAACGTAAATAGTTAAGTTTTAGAATAATGATATGTAGAAAAAAAATCATGCACAAAAACTGTACCTGCATCTATTCAATTACATCCAGTGCGTTGAGGTTTTTCTTAAAAATAGGATGAATAAATAGGACCTCACCATATAAGTATTTGTATGGTTTCAATACATGGTCGTCAGTGACTCATTTTCCAAAGTTTAATTTGGAGATTATGTTGTGAAATTTGTTCTAGAAATTAAATTCTAAAGACTAAAGAGATTTAACCAAAACTGTTTGTTTTGCAGTTTCAATCTGAGGACGAGATTATAAGGGACCCTATGATGCGACGTTCGCGAGTAGGAAGTTCACCAACCATCTCAAGCTCACCTAATTCTTTTGAGAAATCAGATCAAGTAAGCATTGAAATTTGCATTTTATTTATACATTAAAAAAATCGTTTTCTTCTACAAGTTGAGAGAAGTTACTGGAAACTCATTTTACATGTTCTTATTCGTACAGGCTGAAACTTAAAGATATCTCCAAACGCAGTCGCTGCAAGGGGTTGAAATGAAACTAGAAACTCAAGTCAATTCTTCAACATGAGAGCAAAGTTGTTTTTGATCTTTCAAGTTTGCAATTTCGTTTTTCAACATGTAATCTTATTTGCTTTTTCAACTTTTGAATGAAAAATGGCAAGCCTGTGTAATTTTGTCTACGAGGCATTTGTTAAAATATCCTTAATGGAGAATGCCTTAAGTCATCTATTTCTCAAACAAAATATCTTACATGCTGATGTGGATGTATATATGGCACAATTTTATACTTATTCCTTGACATTTTTAATTGTATCACATTCTATGTATTGAAATACATTTTTATACTTTGACATCTGGGTTTTTTGGTTTGACGTAGCTCAAATCTTTAAGTTTACTAGCCGACGTGGCAAACACGTAATGCATGTGCAATGATTGAGTGTGAAGATTCTTGAAAACTAAAGTTGAACAAACTGTATGCTCCAATTATAGAATTTGTTTGCAAAATATATTAAAGAAATTTTTAGAAAATCAATCAAATATGTATATGTAATTCCTCTTCTAGTTTGTAGCCTATGGAAAAATAGAAATTATAAAAAAAGAGGGAAAGAGGGGAAGAGATGGGATGAGTGCCGTGACAGATGGAAAGAGAGAATAGGTGGAGGTTGGAGAGTGGGTGATTACTAAATATGTGTTTTTCTTTTATTATGTCCTTAGTAACTAAATGAGAAATGGAATAGAGATTACACTTTTGTAATTTTTAAGATAAAAAGGGGTATTTTTGGAATGTGAAAATGGACGCAGCTTCATTTGAGGAAGTGAGCCCCGGCTTTAAAAAGATGGGAAATTGTTGTTCTTTAAATTACTTGATGATAGATCTGTGATAATTTTATGTATGGATGTAGTTATTTATTCAAGCGAGTGATTGAAGTAGCTGTCATTTTCAATTATGAAACAAGATTGATTATTTTTACTTTTAGACTTCCGTAGTTTTGCAACTAACCACGAGTCTACTTTTACCAGGCCTTAATTATCAATGGGGAAATGCATACGAGGCAACTACATGCAGGGGTTTGAATATCGAAAAAGGAAGAAATGGTAAATAAATATTGAAGATTTATGCCATTTAAAGTGTTAGAACTATATATGGGAATAAACCTGTTCTGTTGATGTTCTATTTGTATATACCTGTTTATGTCCTGTTTGGTTAAATTGGAATTTGTGATTCTGCATGCTATCCTAATATATGAACTGAGGTAAAAGGGGGGCGGATTGTTCGTAAGAGCAATATGGTTTAGAGTAATCGCAATAGAAAAGGCACGCACTTCTTCATACCATCTCTCTTAGATTTGTGTCGACGATGGAAAGGAAAAAGATCGATTTTAAAGCATAGTTTCTGGGAAACACGATTGAGGGGGAAAAGGCATCTCTCGTACGGTATGCTAGAAATTTTATTAGGAAACACACGAGGACATTCTTGGAAATTAACCTGGGAAACTCCTAGGAAAGGAAAGAGGAATCACTAGGAAACTTCACGGATGCTATTAGGAAATTCAAGAGCAATGTTCTGGAAATTGGGAGAAAGCTTGGCCAATACATTTTTCGTCAGAAACTAAATAAAAGCTCAATAAAAAAAATATGGTGAAAATATTTCTGTTTTCCTTCTCACTGAAAAAAAAGGTTTTTCCCTTGTATTCTTTTGAATTGAGAAAAGTATGACCATGCAAAATATCATATTTAGATGTAGAAAATTTACAGGTATTTCCTAGTCTAGGGGAAGAGATTGTTATATTGAATTTTGGAATGCAAGTTCTGTAAATTGGATGGACAATTTGTTATTCTAAAAAACATGGGGGAGGAGATAAGCGTGATTAAAGCTTTTTAGAATAAAAAGAAAAGTTGATTTTGATTATCAAAAAAAGAGGAAAAATAAAAGTTCGGTATTTTTGGGACTAACGAAAAATTGGATGGATATAGATAAATTTTTTTTGGGTAAACAATATTTTAGTGCCTCCTACTTTAATTCAACAGTTAATTTTAATTCCCAATTTTACTTTCCTTCGTTTAAGCCCTCCAACTTTTTATTGCTTGTCAATGTAGTCTATTTAAATAAAGGTGTTAGCTTCCATTAACTCATTTTAAGTTATTTAAAAGTTATAAAATGGTGATTTATTTTTCATTAATTGTTTCGGCAACCATTTTCTTCGAGTAATAATTATTTACAAGTAGATTATCAGTAAAAATTGATGCTAATATATTAGCAATAAAATCTAACAATATATAAAATGATTACAAAAATATAACTTACAATACTACTATTCATCTTATTGTTATTTATCTTTAATTTAAATATTTGTTATAAATATTTAGTATTTATTCTTTCAATTATATTCAAACATCATGGACAATGATATTTGTGTACTAATGTATAGGCCTATATTATAAATATTCAAGAGTGTGTTAAAAATAACTTAGAGAATAAATGAGTTTATAATTGTTATAATCATATTTTTGTGACTAATATTATCCATGGTAATTGATCGACCCCTTTTAAATAAATATAACTGTTTTTTTTTCTATCTTCACTATTTATTTTAATATTTTATTTTTTACTATTTTCAATATTTAATACATTTATTTTTTGACAAAATGATTATCTTGTTCAATAAGTTATCATTTATACACCACGTCAACTACAGGTGTTAGCTTACGTTAGTGTGGAAGAGCACATTGATAAGAAATATAAAATTGGAGCGCTTAAATGGCAAAAATGAAATTTGAGGAAATTAAGATTGCACCACAGTTGGAGGGACTAGTAGATAGTTTATCCAATTTTTTCAATCAAATCAGCAAAATAAATTAACTTTAAAGTTTAGCAAGTTTAATTTGGTAATGATGATCTTTTTCATAATTAAAATTTGAAAACTACTTTTGTAAGTTAGTAATATTAAAAATGACTGTAATCATATTATTTAATAAATAAATTTTAAAAATTATTTTGATATTCAAGTGAAATGAAATTTTCTTTTGCAAAATGCTAAATAGACATTAAAGGTATAACAAATAATTTTAGGTTGGGAGGGGGGGGGGGGGCCCCCC
>MKEJ01042642.1:0-14084 GCA_001753735.1 Embelia ribes | reverse complement strand
TTGCTGTACAGTACTTCTTCAATATACTACAGTGTTGGCGAAAAATTTTGGGGCCTTATAACCAAAATCCTGAATCCCAGTGAACACGAGCTATAACTATTGATAGCATAAATAAATAGGACAATAATAGCCTAAAATAGAATAAGTAAGAAAAATAAAATGAAACTACATCATATCGAATCTCATCGCATCTATTATAAAGAAAATAGATTATCCATAAACGATAATAAGTATACAACTTGTTTACGTAATATTACAACAATGGCGAAAAACCAAACAAAAGGGCATGAATAATAACAGAAGGTATATGTATTTTCTCAACCTGTGTACAAATCGAGATCATACCTTTGCCCTTGCCCGAATACATCAGAGTATGCCCCAAAATTATACGTACAATAAAAGGTTGTCAGATAATATAACTAACTATGTATATCTCCAAGAAGTCCTACTGAGTCCTTGTGCCATCTTTCACACTTAAAAAACAATTTTAGTGGGAAAGAAATAAAAATGGAAATGTATACGATTAGTCAATTATTTAAATGATAAAAAGGAGACAATATTATATGTAAACAAGAACGTAGTATCATACAATGTAATCCACTGTAGCACGGTATAATCTAGAATACCGTATCAAATATGCTTAATAATACAATATCTCGAATAAACCCGAATATCATATGTTCGATGCTCGATGCAATCAACTCAATTATAATGTACTCGAATATTATATGCTCGATAGTTGATGTAACTACAATTCGAATGTAATGTACTTTAATATCATATGCTTTCACGGGGCTAGCATCGACTCAAGTTTGAAAATACAATGGCACGTCCCTGAAATTAATTAATGCCGTCAACGCCTTTATTGTGGCACACCCAAATCAAACACCTACAATAGATGTCCCAAATCTAGTTTCCTTCCTTTACGATGGGGCTGAATGACCTCAATTGCTCCCCAGTTTAGAAAAATCGATACTTTGTGCCGAATTTAACCTGAACCCCGACACCTTAACTCTATGCTCAATACTCGAAATGATGGCATTACTATAACATGAATGTAATGCTAATGATATAATATTTGTGCTATACCACAACAAATAAAATATGAACAAGCTTGAAATACTCAAATATAAGAACAAGAAATCAAGTAAACATTATAAACACCACAAATTTATTATTTCATGAATCAATATAATTACATGTATGAGATACAACTAACATGCTATCATATAAACGAAGTCATCAAGTTCATAGTAGAGATCGTTAACTACCGTACCTAATTTGATCTCCCGAAGCAAAGTATACAAGTCAAGGCATAAGCCCTAATTTTCGTTTTCAACCTTGCTATGATTGTTGAGATCTAGCACGAATCTGACATCAAACATATAGAAGAAAAGAAGCTAGACATGCTAAAGAATAAGAAATAAAAAATTATTTTCATGTGCAATGAAAACACAAAATACGAGACATCATGAATGAATACGAGAAACAAAGGTACATACCTTAAAAGATTTGAGAAGAGATGTAGAACATGAATCTAAGGATAGATTTGATGGATAAGCTCCGGATTAATTGGAATCAAGGGAAAAGAGATTGGATTCTAATATAACCTAACTCATCGTCTTCTGTATCTCTTTCTTATGCTGAAAAGTAAACTTAAAAAGAGAGAGGAGTAATATATATATAATAAAAAGTAGTGGGCCCCGCTAACTGAGTATACCGGTTCACTAAGGTGGTGTACCAGTATACTACTGTGTTTCGGTAAACCACTATGTACCGGTATATTATCCAGTGTGCTGGCTTCTAGTGTCTCAGAATTCATCTTTTCAACTAGGTGTAATGGTATACTGAGTTGGAATACCATTACACATACCACTGGTGTACCGGTACACTGCCCAGTATGCCGACTTCTAGTATGCTCCTTAACCAACCCCGAAGTTTGTGTAACATTACTTCTCTTTTGTATGCTAGTACACATCTTTGTACTGGTACACCATCTTGGCGTAATTGCACTTAGATTCTCCAGTTATACTCCAACAACTAATAACATACATATAAATGTGTCCCGATAACCACTAAACTCATAAAATCAATCACGCACACATAACCCGAATTTCTCCTCAAATTAAAATATGAAACAATATGTCATGCTATAACATGCAATAACACCTCAACATGTAATAATAGCTTGATATCTAATGCAATTTCAATATGCAATGCAAGTCCTTAAAACCCTCGTTAATAATGTTTGACTATGGAAATAATGAATGTCCCGACCATGATCATAATGCATGCCTCGTACATAATCATAATGTATGCCTCGAATACCAATATATGTCAACCAACAAAGTTCTATATGATTTCTTTTCACCAAAATCATATTAGAAACAATGAATAAAATAACAAAAAATATAATATGAAATTTCTTGGGATGTTACATCCGCCCCCACTTAGGAAATTTAGACCTTGAAATTCGCACAAACATCGAAATGAAAGAAAACGTACCTGAAAGTATAAATAACTTAGGATAAGTTATTGGCATGGAGTCCTCGCGTTTCCAAGTAATCTCTTCCCGATAGCCATGCTTCCATGCCATTTGAACAAATCAAATGGTTCGTCCTCTAAGGTCTTCTCTGTTGAATCGAGAATATGAATTGGTCACAAATCGTACACACATCTCCTAGGATATAAATATTATTGAAATCGATCATATGTGAAGGATTTCAAATATATTTTTACAACACAGACACGTGACAGACCAGGTAAATACCCACAAGCCAGGGTGGTAAAGCCAATCGATAAGCTACATTACCCACTACTTCGAGAATAAAAAATGTCCCAATAAAATGTGGCACCAACTTGCCCTTCTTCCTGAACCTCATAATGCCCTACTTCAGAGAGAAGAAAAACATATTTTCCAGGCACAAACTCCAATGGTCGTCTCCGCTTATCTGTGTAACTCTTATGCCAACTTCTTGCCGTCTCCAATATTTGTCTAAGCAACCAAATATTACGAATAGTTTCCTCAACCAACTTCGGACCCAACAATTCTTTATCACCAACTTCAACCCAACAAATTGGGGATCTATATGGCCTCTTATATAAAGCCTTAAAAAGAGTCATCTCTATACACGTATGGTAATTATTATTATAAGCAAACTTGATCTATGCGAGATGATCCTCCAACTACCGCTAAAGTTCAATATGCAGGCGTGTAACATATCTTTGAGTGTCTGTATCATTTGTTCTATCTGTCTATCTATCTGTGGATAAAATATTGTGCTCAATGATAACTTAGTCCCCATTGCTTTCTAAAGACCCGATCAATAATGTGAAAGAAAATGAGCATCTCGATTAGACACAATTGATACTAGAACACTATGCTATCGAACGATCTCATTGATATACTTCCAACACAACTTATCAACTAAGTCGGCCATACGAATCGAAAGAAACTCAGCAAACTTTGTCATTAAGTCTACGATCACCCATATTGCATCATTACTCCACCGCAACTTAGGTAAACCTGCTGTGAAATCCATCGTGATCCACTCCCATTTCCACTCAGGAAATGGTAATGGTCTAAGTAGTCCACCCAGATGCTTGGGTTTAGCCTTTACTTGCTAGCATGTCAAACACCACGATACGAACTCCGTAATTTTCTTTTTATTCTGGGCTACCAACATTGACACACAGCGTCATAAAATACATTGGTACCCCCAGGATGCATCGCCAAATGCGAATGTGATATTCCCACAGAACCTCATTCCGAATAGATTCTAGAATAAACAAATGACCCTGGAATCAAACTCTACCATCCTCCACCAACACCCATCTATCAAGACTATTCTTGCTAAGAATACAAACACAATATGCATCAGATTCATCATCTACACGCTGAGTTTTAACCATGCGAGTAATCAAAGTTGGAGTGATCTCTATCGTATATAATATAGCTCCAATCCCCACTTCTTTTACGCAATCCAATCCAAATTCGTTCAATACTCGTAACATCTCCCATTTGTTCGCCTCCAGAAATGTAAAAGTATACTGAGTCTTGTGACTCAATGCATCTACTACAACATTCGCTCTCCCTTGATGATATTCTATATCAAAATTGTACTGTAAGTATTCCATTTACCACCTCTGATGCATATTAAGTTCACGTTATGTAAACACGTATTTAAGAGATTTATTGTTAGAAACTATCTCAAATTTCTCACCATAGAGGTAATGACGTCAAACCTTCAACGCACATACCACAATGCCAAGTCCAAGATCATAAGTCGGGTGATTCTTCTCATGAACCTGGAGTTTTCTCGATGCGTACGCCACAACGTTCCCAAGTTGCATCAACACACAACCCCAACCCCTCTTTCGATACATCATAATATACTGGATAACTAAGGTCTCGCTCTGGGATAATAAGAATAGGTAACAATGCCTTCAAAATAAGAAAAGACTCTTCGTACTTGGTCTTCCATTCGAACTTCACCCCCTTGCGAGTAAGTCTCGTCATTAGGGCTGCCAAGCGAGAAAAGTCTTTAACAAAGCTACGGTAATACCCAGCTAACCCCAAAAAGCTACGAATTTTAAATACCGATATAGGTCGTTCCCAATTGGTAACGGCCTCAATTATTTATAGATCAAAAGCTCCTCTGCTCTCCGAAATAACATGGCTAAGAAACCGTACTTCGCACAGCCAAAACTAACACTTTGAGACCTTCGCAAAAAGTCGATTCTCTCAAAGAGTGGAAAGTACAACAAGAAGATATTTTTGGTGCGCCTCTTCTGTAGGCGAATATATGAGAATATCATCAATGAAGACAACAACAAAACAATCCAAATAAGGCTAAAAAATGCGGTTCATCAAATCCATAAAAGTCGTAAGAGCATTCGTAAGACCAAAAAGCATTACGAGAAATTCAAAATGCCCATATCAAGTTCGACATGTAGTTTTATCTATATCCTCCTTCCGTACCTGCAATTGATGATAAATCGAACGCGGATCAATTTTGGAAAAGGAACAAAAACCACAATGTTGATCAAAAAGATCATCGATACTCAGGAAAGGATATTTGTTCTTCACCGTCACATGATTCAACTTGCGATAATCAATGTACATGTACATCGATCCATCCTTCTTTGGAACGAACAATGCTGGAATACCCTAAGGCGGAGTATTCGGCCTAATAAATCCTTTTAACATCAAATCATCAATCTACCCCTAAATCTCCTCCAACTTCGCTGGAGCCAAACAATATGGCACGATAGAAATAGGCTTTATCCCCAGCATCAAATCAATAGTGAACTCGACCTCATGCTCAGGAGGTAATTCACTTCAATCATCGTGGAAAATATTAAGAAATTCACAGACAACGGATAAGGTCTCCATCCCAACAACCGCCTCCTCCGCAATAGATAAGCTAACCATCATGATAGAAAGACTAGTCAATGCCAACATGTAAAGGGAATTGCATGATCACACTCTCCTTGGAAATAAACACTGACCCCCATAGGAGTCCTCTTCGAAACTCTATACCTCTCGTAATCAATGATAGCATGAAAGTCTATTAACCAATCTATACACAGAATGATATCAAAACCTTAACATGCCAAATTCTACAAAATCATATGTGAAGATATGATCCGTTATAAGAATCTCACACTCCCAACAAACGCGATCAATTCGGTAAGTATTATCCCCCGGAGTGTCAACATATATGGGAGAATTCAAACACCCCATAGGCAATTCTAACATCAATGCAAAATGTAATAAAATAAATGAACGCGATGCATCGGTATCGAATAAAATATGTGCCCATGTAGAGAGAAATGGTACGATACTTGTAACAATAGACGATTCAATAGCATTTGGGGCCTAAGGCATCTGAGGAATAGCATAAGAACAAGCCTACAAAGACTGACCATGCTAAAATCCACCCCGTCCAACTCCACCAGATAACCTCCACGCTGTACACCCCCCACTCTGACGAGAAGATGAAGAAGGTACAATGGTAGTGGTCTTGGAGCTACACCTGAAGATGAGGGTTGTTGCTGCTAAGGTGTGGTAAGAACTGCAAAAACCCTCTGGATAGCAAGATTGCATGTACTGCTACTTGCCAAACTGACAACAAGCAACTAATGGGCACACTACCTGAACATAAGCCTCTGACCCATACATCCAACATGTTGCGGGAAATATGAAATCACGAGCAATATGTCCCTAATGACCACAATGAAAACAACCTGAGTCTCGTATAGTAGAGCTGGAAGAAGAGAAAATAGGCTAAGAAGGCCCTCGAGAAGAAGTAGTAAAGTTGCCCCACAACCTTTTCTTGCTACTACCACAATTAATATGGGAACCACTACCACCGCCGCCGCCGCCACTACAACTACCTAGCATACCCGAACCTCCATTCGTGCCTTGACCAGTGAACTGGAAGACTAGCCAGAAAGCTGAGTAGAATGAGAAACCTTAGATTGTTGCTTGTTCACCAAGCTATACTCCACCTCCACCGTTGTATTAATACACTTCTTAAATGTGTCCGAAAGACCCGACATCATATACATCTGAATGGAATGACATAATTCATTCCTGAAATGGCAGCTATGCAATATTTCTGCCATCACTAGTTCGGGCGCATACCTTGATAGATCGGTAAGGACATTTGATAATCTTACACAGAATAATTTCCTTGAACAAGGTTCATAAAGTTTTCCCGCTTCCTTTCGTGATATATTTTGGGGAAAATCTCTTCCAAGAATAATTCCTAAAAAGTAGGCCACGTAATACCCTCCAATCCATTCAATTCCTCTTTGCTACACCACCACCAAGCTATCTTGCCTCGCAAGTTATAATGGTACCGTTGCCATCCCATCCGTAAGCCATCATCGATCATTTAGAGAGATTTGAAAATTCTCTCCACTTCCATCACCTATTCCTCTGCAAGAATGGCTTCGCCATCTCCTGAAAAGATCAGCGGATCCATAACACGAAACTGCTTATGGGCTGAGAATGCCCGGGTCTCCACACTTTCTCCGCCTTCCCTTAAGCCTCTAGTCATGCTATTCAAGAAGGCTTTTAAAGCTTGAAGTACACCTGAAGATTCTCTCACCTGTGTACATGGCCAAACTTGATGTTGAGGCAAAGAAGTTTTTTCTTTGGGGTTCACCAAGCTCCCATTAATGCTCATTGTCTCCTTTAAGTCAGGAATATTTTTGGCTTCCCGAATTTCTGTCTCCCATACATGAGTGTGCCTTAGATGCACTTCTTCCTCATTACGAGTCGCCGCTTTACTACCCCAACCACACACATTCTGACCCCTTCCTCAGCGTCGATCTCCACTACGATTTCTATGCCCTCGCACCATCACTAAGCTTCATATCATCAAACATACAAGAAGAAGAAAGAGTCAGATTTATAATGTAGAGATAGTATCAACGCCAATACAAACTATCACACATTATACCACACAAGCAAACGAGTACTAAGCAAATAATTCCTGCGCATTCCTATGCTCTCTCCCTTATACCACACAAGCAAACGGGTACTAAGCAAACAATTCCTATGCATTCCTTCGCTCTAGCCCCACCAATACCTCCTACCTACAAACCATCAAGGTTTATATAACCCGGTTAGCTCTGATACCAACTTGTTATGCCTCGAATCCCGAGAAACCCGGGAACGTGGGCTTATAAAGAAAAAGAAAGGGTAAATAAAAGAAAAGTAAATAAAATGAAATAAGGAAAATAAAATGAATGAAACAAAACAAAAAAAATATAACTACGTCTGCGTCATTCACATCGCATCTATTCGCTACTGCAGGACGATACTATGCATATTCTATAGCATGATCAACAATAATATATAAATATGAACTACGCTAAAAAGAAAGGATGAAGGCTAGCGCTAACTCCAAAAAATACATATACAATACTGAATAAAAAGTAAACTGTCTGTTTACTTACACATCACTACAAGTTATATGCTTTGTCAAAAATAAAAGAAATGGAATGTATACATAAGTCCTTCTTCTCTCGTACAGAAGCAAGAACCTATTTATACATTCGCCCACTCTACAACGCAATATATATGCTAACAGAATATGCTACTAAACAAAATACATAATCTTGTGCTAAGACATATGACTAAAAATATGTACAATGACGTCCGAGCATCTACTGATAGTTTACGCCGGCTTCCGTACCTATAACCACACATATAACCAAAAAGATGGAAAAAGAAATGTACAGTTAGCCAACTAACTATATGATAAACGAGAGACTAGGATTTATGCATTGTGAATGAATGCATAACAATGCTTAATAATCTTTTGAAAATAAATATAATTATGATCATAAATGCAATGCACGCCCACTCACTTTACCACGCCAACGCCTTAAAATATTTTTATTGGGACAATATCACTAAGTTTTCATAAATTGCTACGATCGCCACCTGTTGGTGACAAGACTGAGCCTTCGTTGATCACTACCTGTTGGTGATATAATCAATGGAATAATCCTATATCTGGTTTCCCGTCTTTCATGGTAAGACTATATGGCCTCATTGCTAAATTTTACGCATTTTATATTTTGATACTTTTATGTCCCAAAAATGAAAGGAAAACACCCCACGTATTTTAATTTGTAAATCAATTTTGTTTAAAAAATTCTACGCCAACACCAATCTATGCCATGCCACGTGAATGCAATGTAATACATTTAACTGCGCATTTTAACATGTTATCAACAATGCTATAATCATGATATTAAACTATACACATAAAGAATTTCATGTTTATTCTACGCCTAGCTACATATTAATTCACGTCAAATCCTTCTGCAGAGATCTCTACTTGTATGATGTATCAATCATGTCAATTTGTCTATGCATATACTACATTTAGGTGATGTATCAATCACGTCAAGTTGTCTACACGTATTCTATGCCTATTAGACGTCTCCATTAAGTCCAATTCCATTACACATATATATCATGCTCAAGATGTCTGATTCACGTCTACATATGGACAAAGTCGTCAATTTTGTATTAAAGTTCGTTGACTACCGTACATATTAAGACACTAGAAGTTGTCCCATGACTTCCTACGTAAAGCCCCAAATCGTCTCTTCTTCGCCCCTAGATTTGATCTATCTCCACTTTTCAAACTGTAACTCACTTATACAGAGAAGTATTCTACACGAGGTGAGGAACAAGAATATCAATTTTGTTTCAATGTATTCCAATGCACAGAAAAACAAGAGAAAATGAACGAACAAGATAGAAAAGAAAACTTACATCAAAATATTCTCCTCGAAACATGGATTCCAAAAATAAATTTTTTTATTGGCGGATAACTACCCGAGATAGATGATTTAACGGGAAGAAGATTTGGAAAATTTTAATCACTACCACTCTCTCTCTCTCCTCTCCTTTTAATGAGGGAGACAAGTGGGGACAAGTGGTTTAAAAAGTACTTTTTCGCACGCTAAGACGTCCGATGCCTCTGAGTCACCCATCCGACACCTGTCCTCCATCGGGCACACTGGTGGACGCCCTTCAGACACAGGGGAAAATACTTAGAAAATTTTCTAAGTTTTGTCCAAAAAGTGAAGTTCTTGAGGGGTTCGTCCAACGCCATACATTCGTCAGATACCCTCTGGGCAAAGCAGAATCTAACACATTTAACTAAGTGTCCACCTCTCTTTGTACATATTTAAAATATATAACATGTATCGTACCTAAGCAATACTACTCTGCAATAACTACGCTCTACGAATACAATATAATATAATATTAAATATCAAAATTAATATTATTATTATAACAAAAAATTTGCTTGAATTTTCTGGGACTTTACAACCACGGAATATACGTTCCTCCGTGTGTCGCGACTACTGCGGAATATGTATTCCTCCACATGCCACGACCATCACGGAATATACTTTCCCCCGCTTGTCAATAACCATAAATGCATATATCATAGGAAATTGGAATATATAGTCCTATTCCCTAACTCTATCACAGTCATGCCTACGCTCAATCTAACATGCAAGATATGCAAATAATTTATTGTTTAATTACATAAACTTTTTCATCAATTGTTCCAATATATACCCAACCACATAATGTCAAATAATGAACATTTTCTACTGTCTAATTAGAGTTATACATGAACATGCTAATACTTCTTTTAGATTAAACAATTTCAAATCTGACAATTCAGCAGCATGCCGTTCGAACGGCCCAAAACTACTGTTTTAACGATGGTACCATTCAAACAGGAAAATACCACCGTTTGAATTGCCCCACCATTCAAATGGACCCAAACCACCATTCGAATGGTTGCCCAAATACAGCAACACCAACAATAGATAAAAACACAGTTCACAAGATACCAAACTTCTTCAACTTTTCACAGCCACCAAAATAAAATTGATGCAAAGTTTTCATTAGAATTGAATTAGTAACTCTTCTATATACCTTATTTGCAACAAGAGATATCCCCTCAGAAAGTTTGGAGAGGAACCCTACCCCACACCACTCAAGCACACCACCCAACTACAAAAATCTTAAAACAATGAGAGCAAAGAGGTGATTCCGAATCCGAGATTAGATCGTTGAGCGGGGTATCTTTTCTCTCATATTAGATGAGTTTTGCTCAAAAGCATGTTCTCCCCTTCTCTCTTCCTCTCTGTATCTGTTTTAACGTAAGATGAGAATAAACATAAGGGTTAGGAGATAATTAGTTTTCAGTTCAACTGTTGTGAAATTATAGTTTTAGTCCTTCTAAATTATAAGGCCGTATAAAAGTTCTATATTCACTCCTACCCTAGATATATATAGATGGATCATGGTATCAATGTGCATTTCTTCCCAATCTTCTGCTAGGTGAACAACCATATGATCGACCCCAATAAGCCAATCCTTGGATGGATTGATCCAAGTTTTAGAAGGGTCTTTCTATCAATTAGTCCAGTGAAGATAAGAAAGGTGATGAAATAGTTCTCCTTCCTCTCTGGCAAAATGATTAAAAAGGGTTTGATTAAACTGGCCTATGAGAGACTATATAATTAATTAATTAATTAATCAATAATTGAGGATAATATAGTCATCAATTGATAAAATTGTAAATTTTAGATAGTTACTTAACCTAATTAAGGTTGTAATTAATTCAACGCGATAGGGGCAACTATCAGGCTAACATTAAAAATTCAAGGATTATCAGCAATACAATTTCAATCCATGGGAAATCACAGTCGTTGATTCAATTTGAACCAATATTTTAGCATCTCTGTAAGAAAAGTAGTTTCAAATAGTTGTTGCATCATCCCTTTATAAAATAGTGTGCACATGTTGTGTTCAAGACACAATCAATATTCCATGTACTTGGACTTATCTAGAAGGAGTATCTTAAATGTAGGAGTAACTTAGAAATTCCTCTACTAATATCTATACTACCAATTTGTTATTGAAGTCAATTCATAATAATAAAATTCCTTTTTAGTTTTTATTGTTCTATTTTGTGTTACAAATTTCTATCTTAATTTTGCCATAAACTGTCAAAGAATACCTGAAATAAAGTTGTGAAACTATATCCACCTTGATTTTAGAGTTAACAGTCATTCCAATACTCGTTTGAACTATTTGTTAGTGTTATTGTAATTAAATAATAATTTCTGAATATAATAATAACTACAATAATAAACTAGAAATAACAAAAATTTTATTTAAATAACAGAAATTTAAATTATTATTAATCATAATAGAAAAGTTACAACCTTCAATTAAATTTATCGAAAATGAACTAAATTCTGACTGAGTTCCAAATGAGACCATAGAAAGTACGTATCCTCTTAAACTCAATTTGTCCACCACCAATTTGTTTCTGGCCTGCACCGGCAATGCATTCCCAAGGTATAAAATTTGCTTATTGTTCCTTGATAGAAGCTATAATCGGAGCATCTGATCGAGCCTTTTATGACGTAGTGCCATCTTTGACTCACTATATGGATGTGGTTGTGTACAAAATAAAAATATTATGTATTTTCTTAATAATAAAATTGGCTTTATAGCCATGCAAATGGGGGTTACTTTAGTCATTAAGTCACCCATTATTGAATAAGTTATCTTTGCACCTTAATGCAGAGGATAGTAGGTAATAATGGAAAATTAGTTACAGGATAACAGTTTTAGGGAATCCAATGTTGAACTTTCTTGCAATTTCTGAAACTCCTAAAGTCTTTATGTAATTTTCAAAAGTATTTAATTAAAATACT
The DNA here is from genome assembly GCA_001753735.1 of Embelia ribes. Taxonomy (NCBI): domain Eukaryota; kingdom Viridiplantae; phylum Streptophyta; class Magnoliopsida; order Ericales; family Primulaceae; genus Embelia; species Embelia ribes. The sequence goes on along the minus strand of MKEJ01042642.1, from coordinate 1,799 downwards.
TTGTCCAAACCACACACACGCACCCAACACAAGCTTTGACCTCAGACCCAGACCTGATCTTGTATCGAACAAGGACACGTTTTACGCGCCATACGCAACAAGCTACCAAGGTCGGTCCTAGCCAACCGGACGAACAAACGGCGCACATGTGCGTGTGTTTTGCTTACACCTTCATGTGCATACGATGTACTATATTACACCTCTAGTAGCACATGTTATTGTATTTATATAATAAAAGAAATTTTATCTCCTCAATATGGGATAATTCACACAAGGTTTAAACATCTCACTTTCAATCCCCTTTGGATACCTTACTTTGAAACCAGTTTTCATTCATACCATTTGTCGTTTTGGACATGTGAATATACAATTTCCAAACTTGCAACAATGTCTATCAAACCCACCTTAGAATGGCAAAAAATATTAAGTGGATGCAACTCAAAAAATTATTCAAAGTTAGTTGAAAATAATGTCCAAAATTACAATTTTCGAACACTATTTTCCTGCATGGTGAGAAAATGAATAGATTGTGTGAAAAAAAGCATACATGCATACAGATATATGATTAGTACCCCCCTCAAACGTGCCCATTGGCTACATATTGCCTAACCACTCACGCCTATGGCCCATACCAATCTATAATAGCAATTGAGTACACCTTTTTTGGCATGTACCGATCCACATGAGGATTTAGAGTTTTTGACCCAACTTTGTTCCCTCCCGTTTCGCATGATACTTCACCATGCCTTATAATATACAGCTAAGCAAAACAAAACTCTTTTTCTTCAACAAGAATGTGTCTTTTGTTGGGTTCGAATAAAATTTTAGACCAATTCTATCAACAACCCTATCCTCCATCTTGAAAATATAATTTTTCCCTTCCAATTTTTTGTTGGCTCTTGTTATTGTTTCTAAACCTACACCAACAACTGATGACCATCGTAAATAAATTTCCCCACACATAAAAATACTATCAATTTTTTATGTGGAGGGAGCCCCCAAGTCAATGTGTGATGCGAGGGGGCCTTAAACTAATGTTCTTAGATGCATAGAGGGTGTCACTATCCAGTGTCTTTTGTACCCGTCTTTTTTGTCGTCTTCTTTTTTTCCCCTAATGAACAACAATACACTTGTGCTAGTCAATCTAATAAAAATATAACCAATTCATACATATAAAATTTCTCCAACTGACATATTGACTAATTCTATATATAATAAAATTTACGAAATAGGCACACCCACCAAAACTTTTTCTCATATGCCAGTGAAGGAGTAGATTTAAGCTGTTGATCAACTCAAATAAGATGCCCTTGAACATATCGAAGAAGTAAAGTACAAGAAATGGGTAACTCCTTTGTCCTTTTTATTAAAATAATCAAGTGGGCTCACTTTAAAGGAAAAAGGGTGAAGAATAAGTTCCTCAGCCGGTAAAGCCGATTCCCAGTTGAAGGACATTACCACGTAAGCTGTATACCGTGAGACTATGTTTGGTGAGTGAGTTTTTATCCAGCATAGCTCAATTAGCTTATGAACAGTTCGTAAACTACTTGATCCGTAATCAATTTTATCTCACTTTGTGTTACTAATTGATTTTCATTTATATTTTTCATCAAGTCCTATGTAAATATTCACAAATAGTATATTTAATTTAAAAAGTGATAATTAAGAATGACATGTTCCATAACTTGGTAGCGATTTTAAATTCAAGTAATTGATTATGCTTTTTATGGTATTTTCACAAATAGTATAGGAATTCGTTTATGATAAAAAAAAAAAAAATTTATTGATGTTTTTCCGCA
>MKEJ01042641.1:0-10427 GCA_001753735.1 Embelia ribes | reverse complement strand
ATTTTTTTGTCAAAATTTTTGTCTTATGATCTCTTCCCAATTAATAAATACCATAGTGGTATTTGGTGATGGGGTTTGTATATGCCGCGGTGGTTGTTATGTGGAAAGATTTACGGAGATAATTAAGAGATTGAAATATGGAGAGATTCAATTAGAGATTGGGGAGAGAGAGTTTCCGCGCTAGAAGGGATATTTTCAAACATTTCATCAAGAGCCCTAAGAGTTTTATATATTACACATATGTTATGCAATGTTTAAAACTTTAAACTCAACCACCCCTAAACACTATGTAACCAACTTATAGAATGGTCAATAAGTTGCATGGAGAAATTTTATAGGCTAAACTTATAAATTTTTATAAATACTTATGTGATTGGCTAATCCAACCAGCTCAATAATTTGTGGACGTATTGTATCGCTTACTATCACAATTAGCTAATTTTAATAGTTCAATCATAATTTCTATAGCCATTATATTTTTTCTTGATAATTTTCTTCACCAATTTTAAATTTACACTGTAACCTACAAAATTCAAATCTAAATAATGAAGATTGAAAAATGGAGTAACAAAGTAATTTTATTGATATTTGAATTTGGTTAATACAATCATCTGTGAATTTCTAATTATAATAAATTAAATTCTTTGATTCTTTTACTCGACTTAAATTTAATTTGGTTGATTTTGACTCGAGGGTTTGAGAGCTTGTTCCCGAGTTGATGGTTTGACTTTGACTTGGTTGAGGGCTTCCGAACTTAATCTGAAGATAGTATTGATTTAACTTGTCATGATGGCTTCATAGCTTGATCTCAAGGTGGTGTTTGATTTGACTTATCTTAAGGGCTTCACAGCTTGATCTTAAGAAGTATTTAATTTGATTTGCCTTGACTTTTGATCTATGGCTTTGGTGGCTTGTTGTAAATCAAATACTTCAAGTTGATGATGAACGCCTGATATGCGACTTTAGCAACTTGTTGCAGATTGAAGACTTTAGTTGTTGATGATTGCTTGATGCGCAACTTGAGCAACCTGTTGCGCATCGAATGCAAGATTTGTTGAATAACGTTCGATGCACGGTTTGAGTAGCTTGTTGCGAATCAAATGTTGGATTTTATGAAGAACACTCGATACGCGGCTTGAGCAGCTTGTTGCGGATGGAAGGTTGAATTTGATAAAGAATGCCTAAGGTCCTGTTTGAGCAGCTTATTGCGAATTAATGCTTGATTTGATGAAGAACGTCTGGTGCGCAGCTTGAGCAGCTTGTTGCGAATCGAATGAGAAGAATGACTGATGCGTGGCTTGAGCAACTTATTGCGGATCGGAGGCTGAATTTGATGATGAACACCTGATGCGATGCTTGAGCTACTTGTTGCAGATCAAATACTGCATTTGATGAAGAACTGTTGCGAATTGAAGACTGATCTTCATCCAAAATCATAAAGGGCTTCTTCAACTGCTCCAAATTTTCAGAGGTTCTCTCTTTAAAATTGCTTTATTTCAGATTTCTTCTTTATGGAATACTTGTATTGTGTTTTTGAGAGGCAAGAGCCTATTTACAGTCGAGGATGGGGATTTTTGGATAATCTCCAAATTATTTAATAATATTCTCTATCATTATTTTGAGAGATAATTAATTTTAAAAATGAAATCTCTACTGATCATTATCTTAAAAGATAATTATACCTTTATTTAATAATTATCATTATTTACTTAAAGATATATCAATTGAGAATGATTTTCTTTAATTTGCCAAAAATTTAAAGTGTCTACAGTCGGCATGAGGTATTTCGCATCCATGTACTCATCAATTAAGCAGCTGACGTGGTTGTGTAACCTTGTATTAAGGCTGGCCATAGAAGACTATCGGCTATGCTCAGATATTACGGCTCTCAGGTGACCCACCCATGAGCCTCAAGCCGGGGTTCGGAAATTGTAACGGTTATGTTTATTAGCACAGATTTAAAATTTTAAGTATCGTTGTATGTGCTGAAGCAGTATTTAGAGTAAGAACATGTAGTTTTAAATATTTTATTTCACCCACCATCTCGTACTGGATGGCTTCATTCAATAATTTTACATTGATTTATATGTACGGATTGGACATGAACTGCACATTGCACCCAATGCGTGTATATTTGTGTGAGATTTTGAGTTACTGAATTTACATAGTTGAGATATTTAATTTTAACAAACATGCAAATATGTTGGACTAAGGAGACTGTTTGAATTTGCAACTTTCTAAAAGCCATCTGATTTTTTTTTTTCTTACGAGTGAAATAATCGATAGCCAAGACTTTTGATCAAAAAGAAAGTTTTCCGTATAACGTAATATTGAAGAGCAAATTATAAGCATAATTATTTTTTAAAAACATATTTAACTTACATACTATTGGTTCTACTTTTAAGTGTATGTCTCATGCGATCCTGTTGCTAATAGTCAACTTTGAATTTAGAAAACCTCCAAATAATTAGGATATAAAGAGTTGAATGCACCAACATATAGGGTATATAACAAGAACCAAAAATCAGCGTGGTTAATATCTTTATTAAACTCTTCAAAGATGACATGTAACATACAAGTAGCTAGGTTATATTAAAAATATAATCTTATGATGAGAAACAAAAATTGTTTGTTGAAAATTGTTTCATGTCATCATAGTTTTGATACAAGAACAACTATTTAGCATCTAATTAATGGAGTTTTTATTTAACAACGTTCTGTAATTGGCAAATATGCCGAATACTTTGGTGCCTAAGCATTTATATTACACTTAATTTAACCATCGAAAAGTCAAAAAGGCAATATGCAAGAGCAAGAAGTAGAATTTTGCTAGCCACTATTTTACAAGGTGACATGAATTTGTAGTTTCCATTAAATTTAAGCGAACAAAGGAACGAGTAAAAGCGAAAAATGTGATACAATTTTACTTTTAAATTTTTATCTTAGATTATGTATCGTTCAAACTAAACATATTATTTGTGGACGAAGAAAGTATTAATAAGTACTAAAAAGGGTAACTAATTTAATAAATTTAAGCGATGTGATATAATAATATTAAACTATTCTCCGTTTCTCGGTATTCAGGTTTTAAGCAACGGAATTAGCACCGGCATTAGAATACTTGCACGGATTAGGAATGGTGTACTGAGACATAAGACCCGAAAGCCAAATGATCCAACAAAACGCCCACCTGATGCTCATCGATTTCAACCTTTAGTTTCCAAACAACTCCCCCCAAACAAACCGAAACAATCCTTTTACCAAAACCCATTCCCATACTATATACACCCCAAGCAAGAAACTGAAATCACCATTCTCCCTACTAATGAATTTTGTAATGTTTTATAACCATTGAGGATTAATTAATTATCCAATGGTTATATAAATGAAAGTATAAATAACGCTTTAAAACTGCAAAGATATTGTACATAATTTGAAGTGGACAAATATATATGTAATTGACTATAGTTAATTGGGAGGATTAACAGGTTCCAATTAATAGAGTTTCTTATGAGTTGCAACATCATCGGATTGTCTAACAATACAGAGGTTCACTGTTCTGCGAGAAGATCATACGATACTCAATTAATTGGAGCCTCCGCTTCCTAGTTGGAAGTGCTTCAATTAATTTTGAATCACAAAGTTAACAATCAGGAATTGAATCCTTAGGCAGCTCTTAATTTTTTGTAATTACCTATTTTTATAAAGAGGTGAACCCTAATTGAAACGTGTAATTAACTAGTTGTAACAAAATGATTGCAATTTTCCAGTACTCCTGTTTAGTGGGGATTAGGTTGTTTTTTAGCACTTGGAACTTTTGAAGCATGCTTTAAATTTGTTTATTTATTTGATTAGCATTGAAGCATGCTTTTAATAATCAATCAATACATGTTTTCATCTCAAGTTCTTTCCCAAAGCAGTAGCAAATACATGGTACATCAACATGCTTAATTCACTAGAACTGATATGCAATTTTTATTTATTTATTTATTTTATGGTCATAGTCGAATTATCTAGTCTGAATGTAACTCAAAATGATGAAACAACGATCCACCAATTTTTAAAATTAAGAAATTAACAAAATGTGGAAGATGGGTTATGACTTCCAAATAATAGAGTAATAAATATTATAAATATACTAAACTATTGTCTTTTAATTCATATTTATTGATCTCGTAATAAAGAAAAATACTCTATCCGCCCATAAAATAAGAGCTTGACTTTTACAATTTATCCGAAAAAATTATTCATTACTTAGAATGTCCAATCATTACAACTTTAAGTAAAATATCACTAAAAAGGATGTGACAAAAATAAATAGAAATATCTTTTATCATTTTTATCTCATTTAAATTTTAAAATCTTCTTAATTTTTGTCCAAAATTATGTACCGATCAAATCGGATAGTAATATTTTAACGAGTGAACATTTCTAGACAATTTTAGACGCAAGTTGTTAGAGGCAACAAAGTAGCTTAGCTACAATATTAATCAAAAGCGAAAAGCCAAAAACACATGAATCTAAACAACTGTCAACTACAATGATGGGCGCACAAACACAGACAGCTAGACTCAAACTTAGTGCAAGCATCCCAGGATGGGCAAATGTGATTTCAAGCTAATTTCAAGGGTGAGTACATAATTGTCAAAATTACACAACAGCAACCTTTTTCTCTTTTTGAAATTTAACAGCAACCTATTTTTCCACTCATAGGGCCCAATTTATTGACAGAGCCGTCTATACACTCCATCGAGGGTATGGTACTAATTTTTCAGGGTGAGATCACATTGTGACACTTTAGTCTTTTTGTTTGACGCCGAAGTTCTTAATCATCTTAGCGTAACAATGCCACAAAACTTTTCTTACGATTGACTACAAATTAAAGTGACTTTCGAATTCAAGAAATGTTTGGCTATAAGAAAAATATTCTCTCTTTTCAAAACCGATAAAAAGCAATGGAAGATAAGTTCTCAAGTCGTGTATATATGTGTAAATATGTGTTTACTGTGTTGCTTATCTTAGTAATGTTCTGAAAATTAAAACCCTCGTAGAAAAGGTTGCAATGGTGCAATCATAAAGTACATGGAACCACGAATATAGGCGGAGACAACTCCTCAATGGCAGCAAAAATTGCCACGAACTATTTTTTTTCTTGACTTGCGTACATAAAGCGTGATTTAAGATTAAAGTTGCTAGTATAAAGAACTGACCACATACAGGCACACATCATGCCTAAATATAAATAATACCTTTAACATGCTACTTCATGAGATAGACAACGTTAGAGCTTCTTAGAATGGGTGTGAGGAAATGCAGGATGTAAATTTTATAACTTAATTTACAGTGTAATGAACTTTTTGTTGAATTACAGAGAAACTTTTTAAAGTCAGGGATATCTTTCTCCGTCATAAAACCAATACCAGTTTTGGATGCCAAAACATAGATGCCTACAAGTTACTTGCATCGAGAACTACTACCTCAAAATCGATCCATACCCTATGTATCTGTAATTTTGTAGAATATTTAAGTATATAAATTACTCCAAGAAATAGTCATGCTACTTATAAAATCGTGAAGATAGCTATGTAGCTTCAAACAAAATCCTTTCAACAATGACAAGTTTGAATATAAGTCACCGATTCGCGAAGCGGGAGGGTTAGAGCATCAAGCTTGTAATTCAAAAAATTGTGAGAACGAGAATGAAAACGAAAGCGAGTTTTGAGAACAGGAGCATCCCCATACATGAAAGATATGGTGACTTAAGACTTAAATCACAAACCAAATTCAACTTGCCCAAAAATGAAAATGCAAAAGTTTAAGAGTTTAGACTATTTTAACATTATCATGAGAGAAAAAATCCATAAAAAATTGTACAGATTTACTCTATATGCCAAGTACGCTAACACTCAATACCGAAAACCCAAAACTAGAAGTTTATTGGATTTAGACTAGGATTCTGTATAAGTTGGACAAATGGACAATGTTTGACCCTAACTCTCAGATGAATAGTTCCCCACCGGTCCTGGGCACGAAAATTTGATTCATAAAACAATCGCAATTCACAAGTGCTCAACAAGTTCTTCTTCATAAAATTACAAAATAAAGAAAAGGAATTTTCTTTAGACTTTATGCAAAATAGTCAATAGAGTATGCTATAAAAACAAAACTTCGTTTCAGGAAATCATTTGTAAAGATTTGCACTACTGCCTGACAAGGGGACAGCAAGGACCAAGCACCGTGTGTCCATCCATTGTACAAATGCCACATTATTTTGCACAGATTTTCTCACTCAATGTTTCACCACAAGCAAAAGATACATCTCGATGGCATGATTTCCAAACTGAATAGGACAGCAAAATACCAAATATCATACTAAAGGGTAGCTCAAAACTAATAAAAGTATTTAGGAACACAGTAATGAAACATGAAAACAAAATTCCCCATAAGTTTTGTTTCATCAGAAGTTCAGATGTTTCTAAAAGCACAAAAACAAAAAAAACAAACGCAATTGCAATCTAATACTGAGAAATGCTCATTCGTCTTCCTGGCTGCGGAGCCTGGCCAATTTGTTGGTCACAACAATATCCAGTTGGGCTGCACATTCAACAATCTCCTTCCTCTTCTGGGTTGACACATTGTGTGCTATTTCAGCACAGTAAGTCCTGCTTTTACATTAAAACATGCATATATATCTTATCTCAAAACATAATGAATATCACTCTACAATAACATCATGGATGTCTTCCTTATCTTTCCATCTTTTTAAGCCGAGGGATTTTGGGTGGAGGAGAGCAACTAAACCACCAAATGAAAGCATGATTGTTAAAATCCAATCCATAAAGTAAGATCCACGTGTACAAGAACGGACATTTGTTCGGATCCGACTACTCTGTGATCCAACTTCCCCTTAAACATTTATATCCATCTAGTCATGAATAAACTGTCTTCAAGTAAAAGCTTTTTTTCCAACACATTTTTTAGACTGAACGAGTTGTACACTGTGAACAAAAGGGTACCTGTTGTGCATCATTAGAACTTCCAGCTCTTTCACATTGTGAACGAGGAACTTCTTGAACCCATTAGGAAGATAGTGGCGAGTCTTTTTATCGGAACCATAACCAATGTTGGGCATGAGAACACATCCTTTAAACTTCCTCCTAACACGGGAATCGATACCCTTGGGCCTACGCCAGTTTTCCTGGCATCCACAATTATTCATGAAAAACAGAAAATAATATCAGCAAACACATCATACACAAAAGGGTAAATCATGAAAAATATAGATAAAACTTCAGCATAACATGAATAGCTGAGATCAAGCTGCTAGCTGCAGATGTGCCTTAAACTTCAAAACAGAAATACAAGTCCACAAGACTAAATGAACTAACTAGACATAAGGTTCAGACCACATGAAGAATAAGACCAAAGGAGCATGGGCAAAAATAAAACTTCAGAATCAACCATAATTTCACGCCTCAGAACAATAACTAATGACAAGAAGTTGTACACTCGAATAACAAGGAAGAACAACCGACATTGACACTTTCTTGATCAGAAGATTACTGCCAGTTTTAACTCATAAGATCTATGCACTTCTAAGTTAGCAAAATGAACTCTGCTTGAATGGGTACTTTTCATTATCCAAACAATAGATCATCCGACAAGTGTTTAAATTTTAAAAGAGTTGACGTATACTTCATTGACCGAAATTGACAAAAAAATGTGCACTAGAACAAGTTTTATGTAATTCTCTTACTCTTCATGCCCGAACAACTTCCAGGGTTAATTCTAGTTCTCAAGAAGTACAAAATTAGGAACTATGAGAAATCATAACTTGGTGTAACTAGGGAGCAATAATATTTATTTCAGCCAATCACTAACAACCATTGTACTATTAGAAGCGGTAATCAGAAGTAAAAGCTCCCTAGATATATAATCCATCACTCATGTGCAATAAAATTGGGATAGAAAACTACCTTCACAGAGATCTTCCAATCACTCTGGGTCCTCTTGAACTTCTTCACGCGCTTCTTCACAATCTTCTTAGAAAGCTTAGGAACTGCCATTACTAATTTGTTTCTACAACACGTCACCAATAAATAAGAAAAAAGACTAACGACAGAAATGGCAAGCGATAGGAAAGTAAAACAATACAAACACATGAAATGACAGGAAGCAAATTGAAACTCAACAAATAAGTGCAACTCTTTTATAGTATTTTCATCGACCATGGACTTGCATTCATTTATTCGCATCATTGACAGCCATCATTTTTCTGTTCACATAAGCTTTTACCAAGAGGAAATGAAATGACAATTGCAAACAACATATTTGTAATATGCTAAAAAACTCAAACGTGGTGAGACTAAACAAGGAAAAACCCATTGTGACAATAAAATCTTAAACATTGATTTTATATTCAATTCAACCCTCTATATCAATATATTTTCCCATTGTTTCCATTCTTTTAAGGCTTAGAAGATGATGATGAAGTTAGAATATACTCTAACACCACAAGTGCCCTTGAGGCATCGGTATGCAAATTTTGGGGATTAAACCCAAGAGGACTCTCCCACCAACGTAACCAAACACTATAAAATCCACAATGAGATAGTGTTTTAATGAACTAGAAAAACAATGTTCATCTCGAGTCATGTGAACATTTTCCATATGTAATTCCCTATGGTATAGTTGAAGTAAATGGATTTAAATAAAGGGTTGAAAATAGTAACACTGCAGAAAAACCCTAATAGCAAAAGCAACAAAACCATGTCTACGTTGTTAATCTGTAATTTGGTTGAGATTAACGCTACTAGCTTTTTCATAGAACTCAACTAACAAAAAACTTAGAATCAAAGTATATAAATAATTTAAGAATTTGGTCTGTAACCAATAGCACATCCAAACAGCATGATAATCGAAGTTAATATATAAATTAAATGACACGGCAATAAATCACTTGTGGAGTAACAACAGTCAATTATGAACCTAGTAACGATAACAATTAACTCAGAAAAAATCAGAAATGCAACTGAAATAACCAAATCCTACTTCAAATATAAAAACAAATTATATGTCTACATCATGGTAATCTGTACCTGATGGGGAGAGAGAGAGGCGGAGAGAGAGAGAGAGAGACGCGAGCAGAGAGCACCAAATCCCAGTAGGGTTTGGTTCTGAGGGGGGTATTGGAGGGGGAGAGAGAGAGTTAGGTTTTCAAGCTTATCATGGACATGATTAGGTGGGCTTAGTAGGCCCATTAATGAATAGGCTTTTATATATACAGAGCCCAACTTCTCATTACTTCATGCCCATTTCTATATTGATGGTCCAAAAAAATATATGCATACTCTTAGGGTGTTTATCGATCGTTCCGTTCCAAATCGAATTGAATCCAAAAAAATTGAACCAATAGAATTACTTAATTATAAAACCAAACAGACCGAAATCTATTTTCAAAATTGAACCGGTTCGAACCAAAAAAATAGAATCTCGGTTCCAAATCAAAAATCGAATTACAAAGAAAATAATTAAAAAAAAATACTGTAATGTTTAAATAAATATATCTATCGTGATTTGCGGTCCTAATTAAAAAATAATAATTTTTTTAAAACAAAACTAGTTTAACCAAACCGAACCAATAAAATTAATATGAAAATCGGAACCGAACCGATATAACCAAAAAATTAAAATTTTTAATTTTACAAAATCTAACCAAACTGAAATTTAAAAAATTGAACTAAATGAATTCAATTCGGTTTAATCGGTATATGCACAATCCCAGTGACTACAATGATCAGGTGGAAATATATTTGGAAAATAATTTAGTTAGTAATAATAATGCATGGAAACATATTGTTTCTGACTATGGTAGTACTTTGTGTATCGGTGCCATTGTCAAGTAAAATATCAAGACACAAGATTTTAAGTATAAGAGTTGATTTATTCATTTTTTTTGTATATGATTATCGATGAGTTAACCCCATTTAGTATGGAAAATTTGTTCCTTTTAACTTGCACACAGATTGCTTACACATGCTCTTTGTTTCCATTCACTTGTGTAGTCCTTTTCTATATAGATTGCAATCTTTCATTGAAAGACCCTAAAAAAAAAAAATATATATATATATAATATATATATATATATATATAATAACATGGTTAGTTGAGTTATTTTAACTAATATGCATTTTCACCTATTATGCATTACTGTGCATCTCATTCAAGCGGACAAAAAGAGAGATACAATAGAGGAGAGAATGAGTGATAAAGGGAAACTTCCCCTTGAGCAAAATTCAAGCATTCCGGGAGGAGGAGACATCCGGGTGGCATTATAACCGCGGATTCGATTTTCTCGTATTGTTCTCGTCAATTTGACATAAGTATTGATATAGTTTTCTTTCTGTTGTTCTTATAAGTTGTTCATT
>MKEJ01042636.1:0-16347 GCA_001753735.1 Embelia ribes | reverse complement strand
TAGCAAACAAGAAGCTTAATTTGTGTGAAAAAAAAATGAAAATATCATGATATTGGATTTTTTTTCCTTGATCCCCTTCCGTCTTGTTTATATATATATTAGTAGAAATACGCACGTTACGCATGCATAATTTTATTAAAATATTAATAAATTTTCAATATATTTATACAATATGAATAACGTAATGTCATTTGGACGTACGATAATAGATATATGAATAGATGAACTAAAATTGTGTTGATTCCTTTATAATGTAGCAAATTAAGCAAATACTTATAAAAATGCAATTAATGAAATAAAATATAGAGAGAAGAACATGAAGAATTGATGGGCTAAAATTACAAGAGAGAGAAATGTGAAAAAAAGAACATGCGATAATGAAAAAATAGGGGTGAACCGATGGAAGGAAAGAGAAAAAACATGGGGGTAACGAGTTAGTGGTATTGAGTCACTTTTCATTTTTGCCCCTAATAAATTTGTACATTATATATTATTTAGTTGTAATTACTTAATTTGCTCATCCAAAAAGTAGGAATGACTTCGCATTGATAACCGTAACATTTGGCATTGTTTTTTATAATAGTATAGACAGAGAGAAAGTCATCCTGTTGTTATTTATATATATATATATATGGCCATTTGATTGACGATGTTGTGATTAGTTACAATATTGTGTTAGCGAGGTTAAGAGGCGAGTTTCGAGATCAGAGTGTAGGTTTGATAAGAGTTATAAAAAGTTGTGAACCATGTGAGTGTTTAGAGATGTTTTATTGAATGTTATGTATGTTCTTCTGTGTAAATTTGAGATTGTTATCGGGTTGGAAGAAAGTAAATCGGGTTAGCATTCGTTGATAACGTGATTATTATTTTGTGAGATGAATGAAGTGTATGCTAATTTCAAGGAAATTATTTTCTAACTTGGGGAGGAAGTAGCATCCTGGAAAATTCCGTACAAATTTTTCTCAACAATAAACACTATTTTTAAACGGGTTATAGTAATATTTATTGTATATTGCATATCAAGTCATTGTCGTAGTGTGTAGATTATCGTGGTGTGGAAAATGTCTCCTATCGTAGTTGTAGTTTGAAACTCCTTGTGTTGTTGTCAAGGTGCGTTATTCATTTTTACATATCATTCGATGTGCATAAATGTTATTAACGTGTTAGGAACTTTAACACACCCAATTGCGATTTCGTTGGAAGTTGAACTGTCATTATGATACTTATTTAGTGTTTTTATAATATCTCTCAAACAAAAAATCCGATGAAGTCCTATAATATATCATTGGAAAGATGTTTCAATTTTCTACAACTTTTATGTTTTGGCAAAAAGCAAATTATGGCTCAGTAGTGACCATTCGAATGGTACAACCACCATTCGAATGGTAATAATTGGATGTTGAAAAATGCATAGGTACATGGGTTGCCGATCATTCTAGCTGGGGGTTTAGACCATTCGAATGGTGAAACAGCATAGCACCCACCTACTTTTTCACATTTTTGACCTTAAAACCAACACCAATATAATTATCAGATCATTTTTCCTTCCATTTTCGAAATAAAGAGTGAGAGTGAGAGTGAGAGAGAGAGAGAGAGTGAGAGTGAGTAAGAGTAGTGGTGATGTTTTAGATTGGGTTTTCTTCTGATCTATCTTCCTCGGTTAACATCCAAGTTCAAAACTTAGGTTTTTGGAACCACCGTTGCAAGGCCTACAAAAGGATGTAAGTTTTCTCATTTCTTTTTCTTGTTTGAGTTTCTTCATTTTTCGTGTTGGGATGACCCGTCAAAATAAATGTATAAAACATATTCCTTATATGTCATAGACCATTTTTGTGTATAGATGTGTTAATTCGAGAAGTGTAGATAGATCATATAGTGGAACAAAGTGGGGTATTTTTTGGAAAATTATAGGGGAGACTTCGATAGCTTTTTGGTGCACTCGTGAGGTACGGGTAGAGTATGAACAACAATATAAATTCAAGTTTGTGTGTGTATATTGATATGTTATATATGTTGTATAGCATATTTGGGTTTCAGAGATGTTATGTTATTTTCCTTACATGTTATTCATTTTCATAAATATTTGAGGCATAATTCCTTTTTTGTAAGTATGCGAGGCATATTTTATTTTTATTGGAATTTGAGGCGTAGTTGTATCATATAAATGTGAGGTGTGCTTGTATTCATAAATAATCGAGGCGTGTGTGAACGTAGACATTGAGGCATATTTGTGTTTTTTTGTGCATCGAGGCGTATTGGTATTTGTAGATATGTGGGGTATAATTGTGCTCATAGATATTTGAGGAATATTTGTTTTCGTTAATAATGGCGTTGTATGTGTTTTAGTTAATATTCGAGGCATAGTTGTATTTATAAATATTTGAGACATAGTTGTATTTATAAGTATTTGAGGATTAGTTGTTTTGTATTTCATTGGTATTCGAGGAGTAGGTGTATTCGAGGCATGTGTATAATCGAGGCATGTGTGTATTTTGAGGCTTGTTTGTATTCGAGGCATATGTATATTCAAGGCGTGTTTGTATTTAAGGCATGTGTGTATTCGAGGCGTGTGTGCATTCGAGGCTTATTTGTATTCGAGGTGTATGTATATTCAAGGAATGTTTGTATTTAAGGCATATGTGTATTCAAGGTATGTGTGTATTTGAGGTGTGTGTGGATTCGAGGCTTGTGTGTATTTGAAGCATATTTATATGCAAGGCCTGTGTGTATTCGAGGCATGAGTAAATTCGAGGCTTGTTTGTATTCAAGGCATATTTGTATTCGAGGCGTGTATGAGTTCGTGGAGTATATATATTCCATGCATGTTTGTATTCGAGGCATTTGTGTGTTCAAGACGTGTTTGTATTTGAAACGTGTGTGTGTGTTCGAGGTGTAGTTGTTTTTCGTATTATGTGTGACATATTTTGTAGAGATTCATGTTATATTTAATTTCGTGAATCATGGCATAACATTTGTGGCATATAAAATATTGTTTACATGCATATTATATAAACTTTTGTTGGTAAATCATAGCATATTTAATTGGGTTGGCATTTGTATTACATTCATTTTCATTGAGATTCATGGCATATCGTAGACATTTTGTGGCATATCATTTATATGCGTGCCATATTATTAACATTCATAACATATCGTGGACATGTGTAGCATGTCGTGACATACATCTGTAGACATTTCGTGGCATATACATTCGAGATAATACTATGGTTAAAAAGAATTAACCGTGACGGGGATTTGAGTTTTTTGTATTTCTTTTTAGGAAGCCATTATTAATTTTTACCAAAAGTTTTGAGGATTTTGAGAATTAAGGAGGCCTGGAGCTTTATCGTGAGAGTTGAGAAACTTGCACAAGGAGTGACTTGACAGCTCAGTTTGTCTATAGTACATAAGAATTGTTCTTATGATTATATCACACCAAAAGTATGTCGAATGTGGAAAGGGCATTCAAGGATACTAATCCCAATTTTTACTTTGTATTATGTCAAGATTCGTTTCAAGATTCGTAGTCGAGATTCATGTTCGAGATTCGTAGTTAAGATTCATAATCGAGATTCGTGGTTCATAGTTCGAGAATTATTGTTTCATTCATAGTTTATCGCTACATTAGTTTGCTCACTTTTCATATTGATTCATATGTTACTTTACTTCATTATTGTTGTCATTTAGTGAAGTTCTTAGTTTCTTTTTGGACCGTATATGCTTACTTTTCTAGTTGAAGCATGTAATATTTGAAGACTCTATGTTAGTGGTTGATTGATATTCATTAACCATATACATACATATCGAGTACCATATAGCCTCTCATTTATTACATTCGTTGCATATACATATATTTTTTGAGTTGTTTTATAGGTGAGGATGTTGCTTAGGACATGCTTGATAGAGTTGGATGTATTCGTGTGGTATATTTCGTAGATATGAGTTTCAATTCAAAATTCTAAGATTTATAGTTCGATTTGTCGAGTTGGAAATGTTTATTAAATCTTGAGAAGATTATCAGGTATAATGTATATTCTTTTGTTGGACGAACTTATCGTTTGATTTGAGTAGTGAACTTGGAAGTTTACTTTGGGCTAATATGTTGTATATATACATAAATGTAAATGTTGGATTTTTATTGCAATATGTTGTACGTATTCATAAAATGGGTCGTGGGAGATTTGTTATTGTAGTTTCGAGTTGTGATGTGGTATAGCAATTTTTTTTTCTTTTTCTTCTTTTCTTCTTTTATTTTCTATTTTACTTTTGTTTTTCTTTTTTTTCTCACATCCCCAGATTTAGTGGAAATTCATGTCCTTGGTGCAGAGATTGATGATAATTCCTTAAGAAAGCTTATAAGTTTTGATTGTATCAAATCCTACAGGTGGATTTTGTAATCTGATATGTCAAATAAGTTAAGTGGAAAATTTTAAGGAATTTAATATGCTAATTAAATTTGATTATCAATAAATCTATTAAATTAGCAGATATCTGTAATCTTAGCATGGGGAATTTAATTGTAACGCCCTTGAAATTTTGATATTTTAACCTCCCCAGTTGATTGAAAAATAAATCAATCGACTGATATATCACTCGACTAATTCATGCAATCAATCAATTGATAAACTCGATGACTATTTTTAAAATTACACCACCAATCCATTAAGTGGCAAATGCTGGTATAAAAACCCTCGAATGGATGTTAATACCCATAATTCATCAGAAAATTCTGGACATATATATGGAGAGGGGTTGAGTGAAGAATTGAGGAGCAACACAATGTTTTGATGGAGAACTTACTATTGCATGTGGCACCCTAGCATTTTAGACAACTCCTATTATGTTTTTGCATGAATTGAGGTAAATAAACCTCATGCCCTCTTGAACTCGACCCTACACCCCTAAGTAATTGAGATTTCGAGCTAAATATAAGATTAAATTTGATAAATCATCAACAAATTCATGGGAATAAACTATGCTTTTACATGATCCCTCATTTTTCAAGATGAAGCTGCCATGAATGAGTAGGAATTGGCCTTTAGAAATATTTACAATTGCTAGTTAAGCATTAGAAACTAGTTTGGTTGGTGAAAATTTATGTTTCTTCGTGAACAAAACAAAATGGTCTACTGATAGGTCCTATTAGTTGACTAATTTGATTAAGTAGAATTTAAAATGAGTTGCATGCGTGGTATTTTAGCGTTAAACCACTCTTGAACCCAAGAACAAGAGGAATTGGACAGACTATTGCGATAAAAATATCAGGTACGGGTTAGTTATGGGCAGTAATCCTTACGATATATATTGCATAATAATTGTTTGCTATTTGGGTGCCAGTTGTGTTGTACATATTTTCCCTTGTCGTGGGAAAATATATTTTTAAATTGTGTGAAACATGTGGAAATTTTATGTAAGAATTATTGAAGCTAAACTTATGTGGAATCTAATTGATGTGAAAAATTGTGATGAAAATTGACGTGTGGAAGATGTATGTATGCAAGAATAGTAATATTTGTTGGAGAACATTCCATAGTGTGTGAAGATAATCCATCGAGGGAAAATATACTTTTGGGCCAAGTCAGGATATGTCGCGTTTGAAGAATTAAAATTTGGAGCCATATAGGACACATTTGCAAGCCCCTCTGCGTATTGAAAATTTGGTTGGGTCTCACGCGAAGCTTTGGGTGTGGAAGGGCACCCGCCAAAATTTTTATGCATAAAATCTCGAGGAACTTGTTTTCTCAAGTATGTAATTTTTTTAATACAATATTACACCCCAAATTCAATCATGTGTGTGGTGATGCATGCATTGCAACTAGTGACTCAAAGTGTATGAATGTTTCGATACGTACTTGTGACTCATGGCTTCTATGCGGCATGGATTGGTTGTAAAATGTTTTGAATTCTTTTATACTATCATATCATTTGGAATACTTTCGTCAACTAATCATGTCTTCCTTTTGTTTAGTTCACGAAGACGACATTCTAGGCAGTCATAAGGTTTTATTTGGAAGTCGTATATGAAGCGGCTCCCTATCGGAGCTCGAGGTACACCTATAAGTGTGATTGTAGCACCCCAGCTGCACATGGGCTGGCATGTATGAGCAGACATTGACGAGAAAGCATGAGATGCTGTCGAGTTGGTATATTGGAAGAATACCATACTAGGTAAGCTACCACTATGTCAAGAAGGGACAACTACTCGTTCCATATCACCTGGGTGGGGAATGGGGATAAAGTTACACTACTGTACCATATATTTGCTATACTGAAGTTTTCACCCTTTCCAACACCAGAGAGAGTGTGTGTGTGAGAGGCGGCAAGTAATGTGATTTAATTTTGAAACCCTACTTAAAACCATAATTTTGAATGACTAAGATTTGTTCACAAATTTAAACTTTTGACCCTTAATTTTACATTTAACCCACTTTGCTCTGATCAAATCACTGATTATCTCTTTCAATTTCTGTATTTCTTCCTTATCGTTCTTGTTGTGAATCTTTGATGTAGTTGATGACTTGTTACCAAAGTAGGAAAAAAATAACTCTTGTATCGAAATTTCTTTACTAACATCCTTAGCCTCTTCCCATTACTACTTTAACATGGGTAAATAGAAAAAGTAAGAGATAAAAAGATTAATGATTAATAATTTAAAACATGTGTGCATCACAATTATTGACAAATGAACAATACAAATATATATTTTTTTTCATTTACTTACATAATTTTGCTCGCATTGCTGATCAACCCATTCACCTGTCTTTTTATTGTAGCGAGATGATTTGTATAATTCAATATAATCTATATCATTTGGTATGTCAACTTGATCCTACTAACATAAAAATCAATGATGAAATAAGCTATTAGCATTACAAATTATATATATAGAAAAAAGCACAATAATTTGCATTTTTGTTCAACACTTAGTATTAATAATTTTTCCATCAACAGAAAAATCTCTAAACTATCTTTGAAATTAAAAATCACAAGTTACATTAGCACATTACCTCAATATGTAACGCAACAACATAGGATTCTGAACCCATAGTATAATTGTATGCCAATTTGTCTCCGTTTTCCTTATTAATCGCAGAACATTTCTACAAGAAAAAAGAAAAAATAATAAACATGAAATATCATTTTTAAAATATTTTTAGTTCTCATTACTTTAAATTTCTCGGTATTCCAAACATAGTCAGTCATACAAGCATATTTGTCTTCCTTATCCATAGAAGGATATGGGTGTTGATAAGGATTCAAGCCTTTGGCTAGCATTCGATCATAATGCTCCTTTGCTTTGCCTTTCCAATTGTTGTATATACGTTGACATCTTTTATGAATAACATCATTAACATCTTTATTACCATAAGCCTCTATTTCAAAATTTTCGGCCTCCACAAAAATATAGTATTTTCTTAGATAGAAATATAAATATATATTAAGAATGAATTCGATTTAAGTTAAAAAAAATTACCAACATGGATTTGATAGCGTTCTCTTTCACAACCTCATTAACTTGATTCCAATTACTAACTTCAACAGGGGCCTCCGCCTTAACAAGGGAAGAAAATTCATTAACCAACTTCGATGCATTTATCCCAACAAATTTCTTGTAATCCACGTCAATAGCAATTTTAAGTGTTGTTTTAGTTATCCTATGTTATTTCTCTGTGGCTTTTCCTTTTATTATTCCACATAGGAACCTGTAAAAGGGGAAGGGTAGAATTAATCCCAAATTTCATATGTAAAATAAAAAACTAATTTTCAAAGTATGATAATATTATTACCTACACCATTGTGTGAACATCTTTAGATGATTGTGTATGTGACACTATCGTATATCTAAGATACAAAAAAAAAATGTTCATCTAGTTATTTATCACTAAAAATAATATACTGAAAGTGAACATAAAAATTAAAAGAACCATTAAAAAACATGCTCAATCTTATATATAATCAAACATATCAAATATTACTATAAATTTTTTGTTTTCAAAATTATAACCTGATGGGATGGAGGAACGAAAAATTGTTGTAGCTTGATAATGAAAAGATTGTTAGAACAGCAAGAGAAATAACAAAATATATGGACGATATGGTACAACAAAAAATCAAGCTTATGTCATTTTTTTCTCGACATTTAGTCTTTAATTTCTTGATATAATGTGCTATGAGAAATGTTCATGCAATAAGGTTGTCGAAAGGAATCGGATTCCAATTTTTTTCCTGTAAAATTTCCAATTTGGATTTTTAGCCTGATTTTCAAAACTAGAAAATTCAGAAAAACTATAAGTCTATTCACAACCTGAGTTGTATTTCAATTCTAAATGGTTGAAAGCATGTGTTTTTGAAATTTAGCAATAGGACTAGGAAAATCTGTTTTAGTTTGGCAAATGTTCCAGAGTCAACGGACCTAGCAACTTTATTAGATTCGACTTAAGAGCTAAGGCTAAATTAAGTTCTATATTGTTCCAAACACAAGATCTAAACTCTAAAGTAACTTGGAGACTAGAAAATTGTTTCCACTTTAAAGTTGATTCTTGCTTTTGATAAGCTACTTAAAAACTAATTCATTGATAGCTTTTCCAATTTTACACGTAGGACATCAGTTTTTCGACTTTCAAAATATTTGTCTTTGAATTCAACCAAATTCAATATTGGATCTATATTAATTTGTCCCCAGCAAACGAATATTTTTGCTCGAAAGGGTCCTAGTTCAACTTGCTTTCACTACATGTACATAAATAATATTTTGAGAAGTGCAGAAGAGTGACTGTGAATGCAATTAATACAACTAATTATATGCATATATGCACTTGAAACTAAATAAAGCACATCTAATTAAGCATAACACATCCAATTAAGAGTAACCCAAAAGAATACTCATAAAAATTATATGCATACCCAAAAGCATACCCATAATTATATGCATATATTACCCAAAAACATACCCATAAAAATTAAGCATCATTAATCAAAAGCATATCATATCTAATTAAGCATAACCCAAAATTCAGCATAGCACATCTAATTAGGCAAATCTATAAAAATTAAAAGTATCGATTATTCAATCGAAAAATAATGAAAGAGATGGATGAATGGTGTTATCTGTTGGAGAGAGAGTTGCGTGAAATACTGATATGCTATTTTGTATTGCGGGAGAAAGAGAGGGAGGGGGAGAGAGAGACGTGAAAGTGGAGATACTGCCGATGAAGGGGGCTTTTATCTTATATGGCATTTAATTTTTTATAGGAAAAATGCAAACCACAATTAGTTCATCTTCATTAGACTTTATGATATTTACTTCTACATACCAAAAAATATATATATTAACTATCCTTTCATTCATTGGAGAAAATCATTGAAGCATTATCCAAAAAAAACTATCTGTGCCTAACTGATCTAAAATTCATTTTATTCAACTGTATATGGGAATCATTATAAAACTAAGCAACTCTATCGGCATGTACAACAAAAGTTCGAAGAAAGCAAAACAATCTTTCCCTGTCTTCTTTCCTTTTACACGGAGCGAGGTAGCATCCTAAATGATTCATCGTCCGATAGTTAAACTATAATTGAAGTTGTGATATCGACTTTGTACTATGACTATTTACAACTAAGCGCGTAATTAGAGTCATCGTCTGAGTGCACTTCTTATCTAATCTACTGGCATTGTCAAGTATTATGATGTATCCAGTGCGACGATGGTTTTTAATGTCATCGTCTGAGTGCACTTCTTATCTACTGACATTGTAAAGTATGATGATGTATCTAGTGTGACAATGGTGTTTTTTTTTTGTTTTGTTTTTTTTTTTTAAATTTGTGGTTTCCGTCAGTTTGCGTCGTCCGACTAGTCCACAGGGTCCAGTGCCTCGCCTCCATTATAATTCCCAACACGGATCAGGGTTCAGCCTAGCAAGCTAGGAGGTATGACCCAAGTGCGGCACATGTGAATCGAAATCCCACCTCATGCCTGAAATCATAAGTACCGATCATTCGACCGCTAGACCGACCCCTTGGAGTTCTTGTGACGATGGTTATTGCTATACACATTGGAGCAAAATTTCACCTCGAATGGTCAATTCGGAAGAAATTTTCTTTTTCCTAAGGTGACACACCAAAGCTAGGGTAGAACCATGAAAATTTAGAGTATCAATCAAAACGACAAATTTGGCACATATTTCCAACCAATGGCCTTCCATATTTCTATCAAATAATTACTTTCTCAAAAATATTTAATTTTATATCATTGTTACTATTGCAAATGTAATAACTATTATTTTCACAATAATACAGGTTTTTATTTTTGTTTTTCTGTTGGTAATATTGTACTTAGTTATAGTCAATATATTCTCCACGTCGTGACAGGATTCGAAACCATGTGACGAGCCAAGGCCTTGCTAAATCTACAAAGAAAAGAAATGTTTGTATGATTTATAACCATAGTAAAATACGGAAAAATGAAAAAAATATTATATGATACGGACATATTTATTAAAATTTACTATATAAAAATACGACCAATAATTCGAGTTTATAGATTATTTACGTTGTAAAGCTTCAAATATTATATTGTTTCTCGTTTTCAATTTTTTATTTTATTTTTTAAGTTTAAACGAAAAATAATCATTTGTCCCCACCGTTACGTGTGCCAAGAATGTGTGCATTTTTTATTAGGTTTCACATCAATTAGGAAAACGAAAAAATAATTCAATTATTTGTATATACGGATAAAATGGCAATTTGAAAATTATTCTCCTTTTGAATCAACAACTATTCTCTCTCTCTTCCATAGTCCAATCAACATATTAAAGTAATTCAAATCCACAATTAGCCCATCTATCTCTAACCAACCCCCACACCATAAACACAGAAGCCTACCCAACATGTTGGCCCACTAATACTTGGCCCACACGTCTAACCCTAAACATCAGCCCAACACTGACCAAAACCGAAGAAAATGAACTAATACTATGTTAAAAAAATAATATATATATATATATATATATATATATATATGGAATGGATCCTAGGACAAATTTTTTTATAAAATATCTTTCAAAATTTGTTGGTTATTAGATCTAAACCGATCTAACGGTTATGATATATCAGAAAAAATGTAGAGATATAGTAGAAAAATAGAATATATTCTAGAACGGGGAGAACTATAAAATAGTATATATATAACAGCTACACAAGAAAGGATGAGAAATAGAGCGGGGAGAACTATAAAATCCAAAGAGCATAAAAAATACCCAAAAAATAGTTGTGAATTCCGTAACTCGCCTTATCTGGTGGAGAAATTTCGAGAAAAATGCAATGAAAAGAAAAACGTTAAATGCGATAAAATGATATTCTATACCGATACGTGTCTCTACAAGAAACCAACACATCGAGAGTATAGCATATGAACACGAGTAAAGGGAGTAAAAGAAATATAATTTCCCACTAAATACTACTCCATTTCTCTAAGCTTCTTCACTATGATGATTTGATTTTCTTTCTTTTAAAAAAAAAATATATATATCTTCTAAGAAGGGAAGGAGAAGAGGGGCATCAATCCAGCAGCTAGAGACTAAGGAAAGCTCAGACAAAATATAAAACCGAAGAATTATAAAAAAAATAAAAATAAAAACAACAATTTACTTTCTTTTTGGTTAGATACATGATTTGGGTAACATTAGCCTGTGCCTTGAAGAAACTCAAATGTTTCAACAATGCACATATAAAAGAAAATTAAAGTACAAAAATAATTAAAAGTGCTTATATATTCACAAAAATTCAGCATCACGAGGAAATCAACTATAAACCAGCCTATGAAACGAAAATTTCAAGTGAAATTAAGGTAATATAATCTGTAAAAAGTATCATCTCTTTTTCTTCTACAAATATGATTTTGAATCCAAATTTTGCGTAACTTCCTGTTTTCAAGGTCAAAAATCCCAATTGAAAAAAAAAGGACTAAGATCCCATAACTTAATTTAGACATTGAGTGTTTGTGATGTGTGTTGAGACCTTTTTTCTCTATTTGCAAACCATTGTGCCGTTCTTCGAGCTATCGGGTACCAAAGTCTCTTCATTTTCTCCTCTTTTGTAACACTTTCGGGAAGATTAGATTCTCTAATACCATCATTTATGCTAAAATTTTGTGATCTCGGGTGAACCGTAATCTCAGACATCGATCTCTTTTCACTTGAATTTGAAATCCTCGGCCTGTAATTTTGATTCGTTTCCAAATCAAAAGTTTTTAGTTTACTTACCTTGCTCTCGAATTCCCTTTTCCTCTCCATTTCCTCTTTAATATTCATAATTTCCCCTTCTTTGATCCCTTGTGTTCTCACCGATTGGTTTTCCTTGTTTTGATCCAAAGAAGAGAATCTATCGCTTGAAACGGAATTAATCATCTCTGAATTCAAAAACATAAGGTCCGACGAGCTCACGTTGCTCCATCTGTTTTTGAAAACAAAATCAGAAACAATAATCTTGTGGTTGAACTTATGAAGCAAATCCTTTCCATTCTCCTCATCGTAATCTCCGCAATTTTCTTGAATAGGCAACTCCTCCTCCTTCTTACCCTTATCGAATTTCCTAAAACTATTTCCAATACTAAACCTCGAAGACCCTCTATGACTTTCTTCCCGTTGAATGAAAAGCTCGATATTTGAGTCCTCTCTTAGCTCCGAAGGGTTCCACAAAAACCTCAAACTATTCGAATAAGTCAACAGCGATAAATCGTCGCTACTAACTTTTTGCCTACAAAGGGGACAACTCGAGTGCTTCTCAAGCCATTGATCAACACAATCAATATGAAAAGCGTGTTTACACTTAGGCAACAACCTAAGAATCTCCACATCTTCGAATCTAGACAAACAAACGGCACATTCTAGCCCCTCTCTCGAGCCCTTGAGTGAAGAGAAACGGAAAAAAGGAAGTGATTCAATAACTGTTTTATCGATACCTGAAAATCGAGACCCCGATCGGATAAGCCCATCTAGGGTGCCTAGGTGATTGTTGTGTACAGGGTTAGCTCTGTGACAGAATTTAGCATAGATTAATAGAAAAAATGTTAACAAAAACATTATGGTTAAAATACCAATCACCACAGCTAAGCTTGGTTGAAAATTTGTCACATCACCGGAGCCTAAACTATTTTGGCCAATAGAAGAAGATTGTGCCTTAACTTGTGAAAACATGAAAATGAGGAACAAAATAAGGGTAATTAATTGATTCATTGGAAGGCTGAGGATTAAGGCTTGGTTGTTGTTGCGGTAACTAGGATAAGGATTTAAACAAAACTTACCCGAAAATCGATGATTTCGGCGACAAGGGCGATTCTGGGAAACGGGCAATCTTTGCGTGTCTTGAAGGATTGTAAAAGCTTATATATATATGTGAAGAGGGGTAGCTTGGCATTGGTTTGTTATGCATTAGTCCTTTAAACAAAATGTATATGTTTTAAGTTAGTCATTTTTTCTTAAATTTGTATGGGTAGATTGCCTCAATGATCCCCATAGTTTAATCCAGAATTTTATTTGATCCCCGTTGTTTCAATGGAACAAGTAAAATTCCCAGCTTTTGAACAAACGACACGCTTGATCCTTATTATGATTGAAAATCATTTGTATGATAAAAATCATATCAAATGATTGAAATTTATTTACGGTAAGATAATCTATTAATGATAATTAATGTTGATATTGTCTCTACTTTGAGCACGGATTTTTAATATGAGAAAAAACTATAGAAAGATCAAACGTGGGCTTTTACTAAACTTTGAAGACCAAATCTGCCACTTTATCAGAACTTGGGATTGTTACTATCTCAATTGAAACTACGAGGACCAAATATAGTTTCAGGTAAAACTATGGGAACCGTTATTATAATTTACCCAATTTGTTTCAAGGTTGTTCTTGTGCGTGTCTCAACATGTGCAACTATTTTACTTTTTTGGTGAAAGTAGTGATAAAGATGTGCAGAGGACCATTTGTTTTTTTTTTTGTTTTTTTTGGTATTTTTGGGTAAATTACACTTTGTCCCCATGAGGTATCTGACAATTTCAGTTTACCCCTTAAAGTTTTTGAAATTACGGTCTGCCTCCTTGACTCGGACTATCTAATAATCTATGATAATTCCAAAATTAAAAAAAAAAACTCTTTCTCCCCATGTTCCTCCACATTTTCTCCCAATCCATAGATATATCCTTTGATGCATCTTTATCAAATTATTATCCTTTGATCCTTTTAAGTTAGTCATAATTTTATCTTCTCTATTTGCATCTTATTTTATCTTATTATTAACCATAGATATATCCTTTGATGCATCTTTATTCAAATAAGATGCAAATAGAGAAACTTCATTGTAAGTTCAGGAAAGTACAATATATATTTGCATCCGGAGAGGAGAGAGTTAGTACCTACTTGTAATTAAAGAGGTTGGGGTACAAAGGCAAAGTGTAATTTCAAGAACCTCAGGGGGTAAAGTGAAATTATCCCATACCTCGTGAGGCCAAACTGTAAATTACCTTTTTGTTAATACAAATTTGACTTGGTTTCTATTGGACATTTGAAAGAATTAATATTAATTATATTATACATTTATATAAGAAATTTAATAGCATCTATTGCTAGTTTTTGAAGTAATATTGGACTTTTGTCTGTGTTTGGCTTGCTACTTCAATCATGCCATTAAACAGCAGAAAAAGTTAATATTGCTCAAGTCATGAGCTCTTCCCTAATAAATATGGTAGAAGTTGGTTAATTATAAAATTTATTTTTAGGGTTAGGTCATGAAGATGAGATAGTGAATTTTTTTATCTTAGTTTCTAATTGGGGAAGAAAAAAGGTGTAGCAGTATTCAAATTTTCAGGTATTAGTTCCCATCTCTATTTAGTTTAGCACTAATGCTGTGCATAGTTATGCAGTTGCTTTACACCATTGTCTAGCAATTTTCATATCCATGTTTAGCCATTTAGAGCTTGATTTATCAATAGTTAGTTTCTATTTTTTCGTCTTGGTTTTTTTGGATGGTAATAAAACTTCAAAAAGGTGACATCACCGTTGTATAGAAATAACCATAAAGTCAATAATAACATATGCAAATATTGCTGTCCACCTGGCTTAAGTGTCATTTCATTGAATGCACAATAATTTGTCACTATTATATAATTCGCATAAAGTCTGCTAAATAATTTGGCCTTGAACATTTCAAAATTTTAGAGTGCCAATTAATGAGCATCTATTATTGTATTTCTTCGTTAGGGTATCTCGAAGGGGAATTAAGAAAGCCAAAAAATAGCTGACAAAAATAGAATCTATTTATCGGGTTTTTGTAGAGTTGGTTAAAAGTTCAAAACCAGCAACACAAAATGTCTATGTAAAGAGCTGTGTAGTTTCGGTATTTACTTAATTTTGATATAGGGTCCCTCAACTTTAGAAGGTTGTGCATTGATCGCACAAATGATCAATTTAGAACACTCTGCCCCTTCCATTTCATTGTCTATAGGATATCGTTGACATAGGCAGACCGAGGAAGAGGGCGGGGAGGGGCCATGCCCCCCTCCCGAAAAAAGTATATATAACCTCTTATATAGCTCAGGTGGACCCATTCCCTCCTACCGGCGAATCTTGTGTCCGCCACTAATCATTGTCTCGATAGCCCTGGATCAACAATCAACAATTACCTATACCCCTTAGACTCTACTGTCAAATTCACCGGCTAATTAGAACAGATACAATATAAAATTGCAATGCGACTACCATCAATTGCCTTTGCGTGTTGGCATACATCAACCTACAATAGTCGGAGTGCTACGGCATTAGATCGTCTATCTGGTTATGCGAAGATTTGTATATAAAAAATTAAACCATGTGGATAGGAACTTCTTTTCCTTTCCTGAAAGGGAAAAGAGTTGGTTAAAACGAAACTATAGACTTTTCGTCCAAACCAAATTTAGTTGAAGCTTTTATCATCACATTATCATCCAAAAAATGTATATACTGTAACAGAAAAACTTTTTTAAAAAAAATAATAATATCCAGCAGGCTTTTCTGGGATGGCACATGGAGAAAATAACGCACATGGGGAAAATCTATCTAAGTCAATTTGGTAGGTTGATATTTGTTTTTCACAGTGACACAAGCCATGACAGATAGTGTTCATGCATGATCAAACTGAAATCTCATTAGCCGCCATTAAACAAATTAAAACGCATATATTATAGTTCCCATATATTTAGGTATTAGTGGTCAGCTCTGTAATTGCATCACAAACTTTGAATGTAGACTTGTTAACAGCACAAATATATCGTTAATATTATCAAATACTGTTGAAGATAATATATACTAATGA
>MKEJ01042621.1:0-11211 GCA_001753735.1 Embelia ribes | reverse complement strand
TAGTTTATTGGAGATGCCCTAATTCCAATTTTAAAAAAGTCCCCTGGTGATGCATCATAGTCTCGAATACAAAAATTATCCGATTTATTATTTATTGTTGTGACAAACAAGATCTTTATATATGATTATTTCTTAAATGTATATCATTAATGACTAAACTAAGATTTTATCTGCTGCGTTTGCAGTTAAAGGAAGGAAAAGGCAGGAATTTAGACGGAACGTAACATTGATACTTACTCACAGTGGAATGTTGCAATCAATAACGGATTCAGGTATACTATTATTATATGTAAATATTTATAATTACAATTTATTTTATTGAAGCTGCATTATTTTTGAATTGCTAAAATTGTCTTTTGAATTTAGAATAAATATAATTTTAATTGGTATAAAAAATAAAAATTATCAAGGATAAAAGACAATTTTGTAAAACAACCGAATCTCACTGCATTTCAAACTCCATCACTCCCTTGTTCTCCTTCGGTTAAATCACACCTCTCCCTACCTCTATGTCGAAAAACCACTCTAATGCGTTGATTTTTCTTTTATTTGCCTCTAAACAATTTCAAATTTTACATATAGGGTATTTAGAAATTTGTGAGCCACTAGGTGCTCGATACATGCCGCCGGACGAAGTGTCCAGATCATAGTGTGATGATGGTGGTAATCATTGCAGCCTTTTGATTCCGTACAAGGTTTGATATTTCAGCACGTGTTTATCAGATGAACTCTGCGGGATTGGCTCGTCTTTAGTGCAAATTTACGCATTTTCTTCAAGCCCAAAGGGTGTTGTTGATCTTTTGGATCATCTTAGTAGTTAATTG
Organism: Embelia ribes; assembly: GCA_001753735.1. Taxonomy (NCBI): domain Eukaryota; kingdom Viridiplantae; phylum Streptophyta; class Magnoliopsida; order Ericales; family Primulaceae; genus Embelia; species Embelia ribes. The sequence goes on along the minus strand of MKEJ01042621.1, from coordinate 10,387 downwards.
TTCCTTTTTCGGTTGTTTTATTTTGTTGATTCCCTATCTTATTACTGGCATCGGAACTGTAGTCTTAGCATGTGGGTAACTTTTTTCTTTCTCTTCAACTTGTAATTCTTTTACCTTGTCATTAGAATTTTAAAATAAATTCCCCACTTTTTTTTTTTTTTTTTTTATATATATATAATAATTGCCTTTTTGTTTTGTTACATTAAGTAGTTTTACTAATTGTTTTGCCGTTTTGTTTCTGTTTGGTGCTTAAGATCATGTAATAATCATAGTTTGGTATTAGGACGAACGCCAATTACAAACTGACAAATAGGCACTAGTTGGAGAAAAAATTGATTGTGATTATTTTTTTTCTACTTGGCGCCTACTTGTTAGTTTATGATTGGTGTTCACAAACTTATTTAAACTACTCCCATTTCTATATTATTGATGTTTTTGCCTAGTTATTAAATACTCGAGGTCTGGTCATATAGTTGAAAGAAACTTGCGCGTCCAATGAGAAAATTATACATTTCTAGGAAATTTGCAGCATAAATTAAACATTTTGCTAAACGTTTGGAATGTAATTTTTTATTTTTTTAAAAAAGGTTCCAATGACATAACGTTCTTTTGCTGTTCTGTATTTTACAAACTGTTTTGTTTTGAGAAGCACTGTATTTTCATTCCAAATTTTGAATACAGAAGAAATGTATTACGACAAGATGTTTATAGAGTTGAGTTTCAAATGTTTCACAGACTGGGTAATGCTAGTTGTTGTCGTGTGACGTTTGCATCTTCGCCGCACATCATGAGCGTACCTGGTGTACCTACGGTTGAGATCAGACTACTTACCTTGTTTCAGAAAGTAAAGAAAACATTTTCTTTGGGTGTGTATGGGATGAAAGAACATTGTTAATTTTAAAGAATTTCACAGATTAAGCAGCCACCTTAGCTCATACTCCTTGTATAGTACCTATACTTCCTCATTTATTTATTTATTTGTTATATATACATATACATATACATATATATATATTTGTACTAAATGTGATGCATCATGTGTCTTTGGTTTCAAGGAATGAGAAGGGATTGTTTTATGCACTAGATCTTGGAGGAACAAACTTTAGGGTACTAAAAGTACAGCTAGGAGGCAAAGATGATCGATCGATTACCCCTGAATTCGAGCAAATGTCGATCCCACAAGAGCTTATGTTTGGAACTTCGGAGGTCTGTTCCCCCCCCCACACAAAAAAAGAAGAAAGAAAAAACTCATTTTATTATTTGTAATTAAAAAGTTTGTTGATTTCAACACTTGTGGGATGCGCAGGAGCTTTTTGATTTTATTGCTTCTGCACTAGCAAACTTCACAGAGAAGGAACGCCCGCTGCCAGGTGGAAGGAAAAAGGAAATTGGTTTTACATTTTCATTCCCGGTGAAGCAAACGTCAATCGATTCCGGGATATTGATCAAGTGGACTAAGGGCTTTGCCGTCTCTGGAACGGTTGGTTTTTCTTACCCCCCCCACCATACGCACCACTAATATGAACATGTCGACTTGTTTTGGAATATTTGAATATTAGATCAATAAAAATTTTACTATTTTATACTAACTAGAACAACTTTAAAATCCAACAGGCAGGAAGAGATGTAGTAGCTTGTCTAAATGAAGCTATGGACAGGCAAGGACTGAATATGCGCGTGTCTGCTTTGGTACGTTTTTGGTCGAACTAGCTTCATTAGTGAAAAATAAAAATAGAAGGGCCTATAAATAGAAAAATAATAAGGAGTTCCTCGATGAAAGTTAATTTTTATTCTTTTCTGATTATTAAATTTTTGTAATTAATTTTGTACGACTTAGGTCAATGATACCGTGGCAACACTAGCAGGAGCGAAATATTGGGACAATGATGTCATGGTTGCTGTAATTTTGGGAACGGGTACCAATGCGTGTTATGTAGAATGTGTAGACGCCATACCAAAGTTACACGGCCATAATTCCTTGTCGGGAAATACAGTATGTAATTTCATTATTTCGCACCCTAATTATTAACAAAATGTCAAGTTTGAGGCTTTATATTAATTTTTATTTTGCGCGATCTTAGATTATAAATACAGAATGGGGTGCATTTTCGAACGGTCTGCCATTAACTCAGTTTGATAAGGATATGGACAATGATAGTATCAATCCTGGTGAACAGGTACATTCTGGTTCTTATGTCTCGGATTTGTTTCTCGTGTTAATTAAGTAGATACGCCTTTAGAACTGTATGTGGTCGCTCTACCCCCAAAAAAGAATTTCAGTTTACCCGATCAACTATTCAAAAAGGCAAATGATAAATTCAGAAAATCACTAGTTAGTTCCTTTCTACTAAAAAAGTTAAATTTTTCCCTCTTAAAATTTATCCAAGGGGTTAAAGCTATTATGCCCTTTTTTGATAGTTGAAGGGCTTTCCTCTTAAATTTTTTCCCTGGGGGTTAAAGCTATTATGCCCTTTTTTGATAGTTGAACGGTGAACGTGTAACGTTTTCTAATTGTCATAGTAAGGTGATACTCGACAAAGTTGGAAGTGGCTCGAAACAGTGTAGCCTTTGTTTTAGTACAAAGTACCTATCTTAATTTCTTTATTTTCTCCTTTCGTACTTTCGCGGGTTTCATATGGATACAACAGATATTTGAGAAGACAATCTCCGGCATGTACCTTGGTGAAATTGTAAGACGGGTATTAGTAAAGATGGCCAAAGCAGGTTCCTTATTCGGGGACTTTATTCCCGATAAATTATCGACCCCCTTTGCTTTGAGGTATGAACTAGACTAATATTTTGCTTCATGGGTTATCCTTTCTTTTTCTGCTGAAACTCGTTCCAAAATTACCACCACCTTTAGAGATATTCTAAGTCTGCCTTGTGTTTTTGTTCTTTAGGACCCCACATATATGTGCTATACAACAAGACAATTCTCGAGATCTCGAAGCTGCCGAATCAATACTCTACGATGTGGCTGGGGTAAGTCACATTTCGAGCTTCCTTTATACTTTGACATCATTAATTGATCATTTGAACACCAAATTTAGATTTCTCTTCTAAAGATTACAAGTTAACTGATCGATGTGTATTTCTCATCTCTGACTTTCTAAGAAGTATTTATGCTAATTTTATTGTAACATAAACGTGCATGCCAAGTATTTTTGTGCTTGATGCAATCGATGCCCTCATTTCTGAATTCAAGGTGGTAGACTTATACATAAATCTACACTTGCAACTTTAGTTTATTTTTAAAAATTAAAGTGGTGATTTTTTATTAACAAAAACCACTTTTACCACTTTAATTTCTTTCTGCAAGTGGAAAGAAAAATAATTGGATTAAAATACTTCTTTTATTTTTAAAAATCTAACTTAAAGAAAGCGTAAATAGATGTTTATAAGAGGTTTACCTAGCTTAATGGTGTTGATTGAAGGAGATTTAGGCTTGGAAAGGGCTTTTCTTTCTTGACTTTTTGTTCTCAAGTACTCTCAACTCTCTCTAGGAATTTATAAGTCTCTGTGAATGAGAAAATATGCTAAGTGTTGCCCCTTTTTTGGCCTATGGAGTCCGGCCACTGTGAAGCTTATTAGCCACAAATAAAATGTATTTTATTTGTTTGAATCAACTAAGTCATGAAAGCAAACTAATTTAAGTAAACTTGGTTGATGATTTGGTTAGCTTTTGGTTATACTTTAAGTTAAAAAAATCAGCCAAAGGGGGGCCAAAATAGCCACAATTAAGCACATGTTTTTAGTGCCAATTTACTAAAGACAAAAGCCAACCAATTTGGTTAAAGGTTGGTTAGTTTTGAACTTGATTAGTTAGCCTTTACTTGACTTATTTTAGTCTTAAGGAACTAATCTTTAAGGCATTTAATTAAGCTTAATTACACATTAACCCGTATATTTTTATCATAAGATGCAGTGTGATCGTATGTGGAACATTTAAGCATATTTTTGGACAACATTTAAGCATATTTTTGGACACCTTTCACTTTTTCAATAGCCGATGTGCCAAAAAATGGCATACTACAGAGGGTTCATAAAAATCTAAACCTTCCATTTGGTGTAAACGTGTGATAAATAAATCTGGATACCTAGATGTTCGTTACAGAAGTATCCGAAAATGTTCTAATTTCACCAATTTGTATTTGATGCCAGGTGAAATCAGATTTGAACGCAAGAAAGATAGTAGTCGAAGTGTGTGACACTATTGTCAAGCGAGGCGGGCGCTTAGCTGGTGCTGGGATTGTGGGAATACTTCAGAAAATGGAAGAAAATTCGAAAGGCCTCGTGTTTGGGAAAAGGACGGTTGTAGCCATGGATGGAGGCTTATACGAACATTTTCCTCAATACAGAACATACCTGAAAGACGCTGTTGATGAACTTCTGGGAATTCAAATTTCGAAAAATTTAGTCATAGAACATAGGAAAGACGGATCTGGAATTGGAGCTGCCCTTTTAGCTGCTACAAACTCTAAGTATGAGCAAGATTTTTAGATCGTTACACCGACAAAATAAAGCAAAGGGATTGTGAGTGTTTGCTGTAATTGCTTGAGTTAATAGAAGGATTTTCGGAGTGGAAAGATTCAAAAATGTGGAGTCGAAAATAAAGGGATGAGAAGGCAAGCAAATGCCAAATTTTGTAATTATTTGGGAGCAAAGAATAAAATATGGATGATTGTAAAATAATTCATCTTTTTGTGACAACCATGTGCACTTTTTATCTTTTACTTTCAAGCAAGTTTCTTTTGGCAAATTATAAAATACAAATGATTACTAAGAATATAAGTTGGTATATTTGAGGAAAAAAATTCCAGTTCAATTTTGTAGCTGAAATTGCCCAAGTTTAGGGCAAAGGCTACAACAATGCTCTATTCACACACTAATCCCTTTGTCCCCACAAAACAAGGTGAAATGTTATCTTGTTTTTAACTTGTAGTTTGTAAACTAAAAAGGGTCTCATCTTGGAAGTAAATGCTAAATTTCGGAAACGTTGTCATTTTAGCACCCCATATATTAGCAATGGATCCACGAGCTCAGCGAATGAAAGCAATCAACATACAAGAAAAAGCATAAATTGTCTATATTGCTGGTTGTAAGAGTGATACAGTCCTATCTTTTGTTTCTATTTCCAATAAAACTGTACTTATTATATCTTTTGGTTCTGTTTCCAATCAAACTGTACTTATTATTTGTGACCATATGTGATATAAAATTTCTTAAAATTAGTTGGAATTCTTGAGAGGAAATACGAAACACAAGTATAGCATCACTGTCAATGTTACCTCTATTGTTATCATGTATAGTTTGTTCCTAAAAGATTCAAAATTTTTGAGGTAGAATCTGTTTTCTTGCAAATATTAAACAAGAAACTATATTTCATGACCAGTAAAATAATTAGATGTATAAACACTTAGCTTAGTTTTTAAGATCAAAATAACCCAAAAAAACTTATTTTAGAAGTTATATAGTCAAATACTCATCCAATTTTAAATGATAAAACAAGAAATTAGAATCTAAAACTGCAACCAAACAAAATTATGAGAGTAATATATTCTTAAAAATTTTACTATTAAATTTTACATTCTTTTCTTACAAATCCATAAATTATTATAGCATTAAGATAATCTAAATTAGTATTATCTCCGTCCAAAAATAATTGGACACATTTCTAAATTGGAACGTCCAAAAATAATTGGATACTTCTATTTTGAGGCATTGCAATCATCACAATATCAAGTAATGGAATCTATTTTCTTTGTAGAAAAAAAAGTGAATTACTATCATTGGCCTTTCAAATTATTAGGGGTTAATGTCAAATCGATTATCAACGGGGACAATCTAGATCATTTATCTATAATAAAAAAAATTAATTTGAAATTATATAAAAATGAGTGCTAAGTACTACATTTTAATGCAAGTGATTTTAGAGCAATCGCACTACATGGTGATTAGGTGGGGGAGCCATTAGTATTTAAGAGTTGGGGGAGAGTTCCCCATAAATGCTTGCATTTTTTAAAATAGTCAGAAAAGCTTGGGAGCGACAATTGCTAAACACCAAAAAGTAAAAATATATATATTTTTATTATATTTACTCATAGAAAAGCAACAGTTGTTTCAATTTTTTTTTCAAAATTTTCTATGAATAAGTTTTATTTAACGTTCATATTTTTTTCGTACTATCCTAATATTTACTAATAAGTTTACACAATATCCAAGTCTTCCTTCTATATTTTCTCTAACAATCCCGTCTTGTTTTTGTACAATTTCTGTAACAGCCCGAGATTTTATAACAACCTAGAGTACGTCACTGCTAAATATCCATAATAATTAAAACCATATAAACTACTAAATACATGGTATAAATCTTCAAATATAATATGAAGTCTCAACTTGGCTTTATTCACATGTTTTATGATCGTACCATAAATAATATTGGAATTGAAAATATTCTCGCCAATGACCTACAAAAGTCTTAATAAAGTACAAAATGGTATGAAATCGACGATACATTCCTGAGTGAGTTGATACACCCCCGAGTGAGTTTTGACCTATCCTATCTTAAACTCCTTGATTCCTAGTCCTTAGTTGACATTCCAAAAGATAGTAGAAATACCAACCAAGCATGCACGAGTCAGAACGATTTTCAGTTATTGAAAGAATGATGAAAGAATGACAAATATATATATACAATACCATCATAACAATTATGCGATACGTGCAATCTCATCTATTATAATAGAAAATTACATCCTGCTATCGTATTTCATCCAACCTGTACATGTATAAGTAATATATGAACTATCAAAATAAATACAAACAACTGATTGGGATACTAAGTCTTCCCGGACGGGATACATTGTGTAATACCCGAAAGTTTCTCCTTCTGGGTGACTCTATTTTAATAAATTAGAGTACATTATGAGGTAATTTTTGGAGTTAGAATTGACCAAAAGAAGTTAGTGGCTTATTAATTAAAATTCTTAAAAGATTGGCAGTAAGAGTTTAAAACTTCTGGGATTGCCTATAAAATAAGTAAGTATTATGAATAACTTATTTCTAATTGGTAAACTTTTAGGAATTTTTCAAAAATTTTTGGAGACTACTAGACCTGATTTTGGCAGAAAGGAGAAAATATTATATAATAATAAAATTATATATATATATATATAACAAAGAGAGTTGAGATCAGAGAAAATGAGAGGAAAGAGAAAAAGAAAAAGAAAATAATTCCGGTTTCGTGAACCGTTGAGCCCCGATCAAAAGTAAATACATATTTGTGCTTTATACAAAATCGGAACACATTGATATAGGTATGTTCACTGGTTACTCATCTAGATTTTTGTGCCAAATTATAGGGGTATCATTTATCAATTTAATTTTATATATAATATCGTGACACTGTGTTTTACATATTTAATATAGGTCCTACTACTGTGGGTTGGACCGTTTCAAAGGAATAGCCGAGTTATAAGCCGTTAATATCGATAAGCAAGTGAGGTTACGAAACTTAATTGTAAAGTTTACGAGAAATTTAATTATATGAATTTTGTAAATTGTTGGCTTAATAGTATAAAAAAATGCATTTCATTATATATATAAATGCATAACATCGAGGTGAACACTGTATTGAGTGTAAGGTTTGGTGTTCTTTATGAGATTATGAAATAGGCAGAGTTGAGTAGTGAATTAGCGTTTTTCATAATGAGTTTGGGGGTTGAGATTTGAGTTTGAGTATGCCCAAAGGACCCGGGGTGCGTTAGAGTGAGTGTTTCTCCCCCAGTTCTGAGTATTTGATCAAACGATATTCTAGAATTATTTATTTGTATTAGTTGGGTTGTGTTATTTGTTTAAAATTTTTAGCATATTTTCATTTTTATTGTATTGGTTACATTTAAGTTTCTTACCTTCTGCGTGCTTATATGTTCTTATATCTATATATTTACGCAGTTACTGGGCGGCGGGGTAGTTCATGTGATAGTAGATAGTTAAGTTTATTTGGGAGTCAACGTGTTCCTAAGTTGATCATTGTAAATTGGTATGGAGTGGCTCTATTACCCAACTGGAATTTTGTTACTTTTATTTTATTAGTAATATGTACATATAATGTGACACTTATAGTTGTTCAGATCGCTATTATGTATATTGCGTACTATTTTTTAGAGTGCAATCACCTCTATGGATGTTATCCTGTACAACTTACGTTTATATATAAATGCACAGCTGTATTTTGATAACGTGGCATGTTTAGTAGGCATGACGTGATACCGAAAATTTTCTTTTATTGTTAAAGTATTTTATAAAAAAATTCTTTTATTTATTATTTCGGTTCTCGAGTAGTCTCGTAGAACAGCGAGCTGCTTAGGGGCTGTTATAGTTAGTATCAGAGCACGGCTACGACAACCTTGGTGCCTTGAGTAGGGTGCACGCATGTAATACTAGAATATTGTGTCGAGTGAGTGGGTAGGTGGGTGCATCATAGACATTATTATGCACTATTTGAATATTTTCAATTCGTATCTCGTAAAAAAAAAATAGAAAAGAAGAGAATAGTTTTATCAGTTTCATGAGTTACGAATGAAATTAGTTACTGGAAATACTATAGAACGACGAGGGACGCCTTGTTGGACTATTGTGGAACCGGATAAGTAATCGATTTTGTATCTCGAGAATTGAGTTTGCTGGTTGAGAATGAGATTGACTAACAGCTCAATAGTAGAATAACAGGGGACGCTTTGTTATTTATTCTTAACCGGAAAGTCAACTGAGTTAGCGACAAGCGTTGACAAATAAATAGTGTATTTTTCGTATTAAAGCGAGTACATGATTGATTATATATGATTGTCATATATGTGTACTACTTGTGTGTCAGGGATGTCTCATACGGGTACTCCGCGAAATGACCCGAATGAGAGGGACGATATTGAGCCTACACATGAGGATATGGAGCCGATTAGGAACGACATCGATGAGTCGATGCCAGATGTGGATACAGATATTCGAGTACAGGATCGAGTTGAGATCAATCGAACACCGACTAATAGGGTTGAGAGTAGTCGGTCAACGGCTGATAGAGCCGAGCCGCAGCTAAGAGGGCGGAGGCAGCTACTAGAGATGAGCATCGAGTGAAAGGTATGCCTCCGAGGTTGGACTCTGGGTTTGCTAGAGCATTAGCAACGATACCGCTGAGTGTACATGTACCGGAGTAGTTTTATCAGGCTATACCAGACATATATGAGGCTGCAATCAGGACAACAGTTGACATTCTGGGCCACCGAAGGCCAGGGGATTCGTTGGCAGAGAGGATAACAGCAACAGTTAAGAGTATGAAAGAAATATAGGCTTCAACTTTTGAGGGCGATGTTGAGGAAATAGACGCGCGATAGATTAGTACTATGGAGCATCAGTTTGCTACTCTATACATTATTGATGATAATGTAGCACGTCATCTGCAAAAGGCAGGCGCAGAGTGATAGACTGGGTACACGAGAATGTACAAGTCCCATCTAACAAGTTGGACCTAGTTCACCAACGCATTTTAACAGAGGCATGTACCAATGATCACGCGTAGACAGTGGGAGAGAGATTTTCAGGTATTGTAGTATGTAGATGATTTCATTCGATTGTCTCGATATGCACCAAATCTCATAGGGACAAAGAAGAGACATGTACAACGTTTTGTATATTGGTTGAATGCGCTTATTCGAAGAAATCTTGGAACGAATATAGAGAAGGAAACTTTTAAGATGGCGGTTGAGAGAATAATGCAGGCTGAGTTAGATGAGCATGGAGTTGTAGAACATACACTCTTTCATCCGAGACAGATTTAGGATCGAGTAGGGCCTCAAGGGGAGGTGAGTACCAGTGGGGTACAGTAGTCGCGAGTACAACTAATTGGGACTCGAGATGCACAATAAGAGCGTCGAGTGGTCAACAAAATCAAAACCGGACACAGAGTCGTGACCAGAGAGATCAAGGTAGGCAGGGACGGTTTGTATCGAGGAGAACTCCGAGGACCGAAGGCTGTCATGAGAATGGGGACCCAGGACATATTGCTCGTTTTTGTCTGCAGATCCAGTGTCGCAATTGTGGGGCCTGGGGACATATGAAGAGGGATTGTCAAGCACCCAGGAGAGCACCGCAAGGACGTAGTGGTGGAACACCCGCAGCGCAGCGCATTATTTCCAAACAGTCAAGTGTTAGAACTAGCTCAAATGCTGGAGGACAGAGGCAGACACAGGGTCGCGGTAGTTATCAAGGTGGATGGGGAGGCAGTAGAACATCATCTAGTTCTGGCACAACTCTAGGAACGCAGACGACCCAAGCTAGAGTTTACGCGCTACCATGTTCAGGGTCAGAGACAGAGGACGCATCGCTTGTACGA
>MKEJ01042615.1:0-12097 GCA_001753735.1 Embelia ribes | reverse complement strand
GATTTGACATTTTAATTCATTGAAGTTGCACATACATGATCCGAAGCATAATGATATTTGTCATACATGATGTTGCATTTATCATTTGAAGTATCTCAAATGAAGTGATAATGAAAAAATGAAGTATTTTTTTTATGAAGAAGCGAGGTTCAATTTTAAATTAGTAGGGATGAAGCTAACTAATTTATGAAGTAATGAAGTTTTTGAAGTTCTTGAAGTTCTTGAAGTTTCCGAAGTCAAATGAAGTATTTGAAAATTATTTGAAGCTCACTAATTTAGGCAACCTTGGGTTCGAGGGCTGCTAGCATAAGTGCTGGGTAGTTTGCACCCGTTGTATCGTAACCGTTGATTTTCGAATCAGCGGTTGAGATTAAATAATTTTTTTATTTAATTTTTTTTCGAGAATTCATATATTTAGTTTCAGCCATTGATCGATTGGCTGGGTACAGATTGCACAACACCTCTACGAAGTAGCTCACCCATTCCTGACCACCTTTAAACTAAATCTAGAAGTGTTGTTAAAATAATTTGGTATGTTAGTATAAGAGAATGCGGTCTTGTATCTAGGTTGGGAATTCCTTTCCTATACCATCTAGTTGTGTGCCCTCGTTCCAAGTATCTCCTCACATTATTACTTAGGATTTATTTGGTCTCAGTTTTAAACCAATAATTGTTTTTTAAGAAAATAGTTGTATGTATCCAATTTAAATTCTTTACGTTATTTGGGCTAAAATAACAAATAAGTTCAGCTTAAAAGTTGAACAATTAAATATTATTCAATTTGTAAGCCAAAAAATTGAAAAATTATAATTTATAAACTACAACCAAACAAACACAAAATGGAAGAATATGTTAATCAAGATGAACAAACGCATAAAAAATGTAAAAATGGAACAGTTATCGGCCGAACAAAATGATTGGAGTAGTACAATTCAAATTTCTGTAATTTTTTTTATTAATCCAATATATTGCAATCGTCCCTCCCTGCGACAAAAAGTACTAGCCTCATACATAAAGAGTTACGGCATCCTATATGAGAATTTTGGGTCCGTTATACAATATGCTACGTTTTGGATGAATTACAAAACATATGCATGACTAAGTTTGAACTAAGAAATGCAAGGAAATTTTCTAATTTTCTAAATACCGTATATTGAGAGAGGACTTAGTCACTCAAAACTATTGCTTAGCGAAAGAAGATAGCTTTAACTCTTTTGCAATTTGCAAAAGAAACAACATCAATAGAGGATTTGTTTGGTTGCAACTTATATGTTTTAGATTAATTTTCTTTTACTTATAAAAGCTAAATAGCATTTGGTTGATCAGCTTAAAAGTTTCGCTAACTTGTTGCTTTAACCTAAATAAGTTGGAAGTTTTAAGGTAGATGCATTCAACTTTTTTTGTCATACTTGAAAATCCGAAAACCCCGGGGGTGGGTATTTTCACTTTTTAAAGAAAAAGAAAAAAAATATAGATTTAAAAAAAAATAAAATAAAAAGGAAAATAATGCAATTTCGCCAACCTTCTATAACTCATTTTACAACATAACAATAATCAGAGAAAGAAATATACTATATGTCGCACCCCAAATCCCGTAAAATCCATGAGGCAAGTGTGATCTCTTTTCAAAGAAAAAGAAACGAAAAATATATGTTTTAAAGAAAGAAAATAAAATGGGATATACTTCTACAACACTAACTTTCACTTCTCATATTACAGTATGAACTTCATCAGAATGAGCCAAAAGAAAAATATATGTTATAGCCTGCTAATAAGTAATAATAATATCAAAGTAAACACTATGTTTACAATATTAATTAAGCTACTTGTTTGAACAAAATAATAATGTATACAACCCGTCTTATCAACATAGAGTATATTACATTTTTGTTCTAATTCGAACAACCTCAAGGGCCACTACAAGTCTATCTTTCAAAAATATATACAAGAAAATCATCCGAGTCATCTCAAAGATGACTTTCGCTCATCTTCATACCTACAACAAATATTTTGATACAATATGGAAACAAGAAAAATTGCATGAGTTAGTTTACTAAATAACACGATATATGTGATGTTATTCGGTGCTATTAAGTATAAAATGGCACATATAAGAATGAATGTAATGCAACAGTAATGCAATGCAACTCGACAAAGACTTCTATTTCACTATAAGATTTCAACTTCTAAAAGATTGGGAGTTGCGTCTAATTTATTTTCTTCTAAAAGTAGGTTTCTTCGTGAACTTATATTATAAATCGCTCCCTTCGTGGAACATTTATAGTTTATATATCTGATCAGGTTTCCCGACTTTCATGGTAAGATGTCGAACCTTCTCTTTGCTTTCTTCTAAAACTTCGTAAATTCAACACTCGTACCGTAAAAAAATAGGAAAGGACTAAATACTTTAGGAATGCAATTCAAACTCCCTTCAATACAATATATTCAAAACTTCAAGTGTAAATATCCAAATTTCGTAAAAATATCATACTTCACTTCAATAATAAATTTAAGTATCATCTCCTTCATAAAAATATCATGTTCTTTGCTTTTACTTCTTCTTTGAAAATCTCATTTTCAAAGCTTCAATTTAAGAAAATCATTTCCAACTTCTCGTTTATAAAAAAATGTTACTTTGGTTCATATCATGAAAAATGCTACACCAATGAATGAATGCCAATATATATATATATGTAATACATTCTACTTCTACTCATGTTTCATTCTACACATAAATGAATTCAAATAGTAAGCAATCCAAGTTTCTTCATGTCAAGAAAGCATACTTCAATTTCATAACACTTACACGTAAGGAACACATATAAACTCACACATATTGCTATTTCGTAGTCTATTCTACCTCTAACACCAAGAAAACATGTTTCAAGCCTTGCAAATGAAAACCCCCAAATTGGCCTCTTCTATCGTCATAGATTAAATTTAGAAAACGAACCTAAATCAATACGAATCTACATATAAAAATATTCCTCTCTGGATAAGGAATAAGAATATCAAATTATTTTTCATATATGTAAGAGGCATGAAAATCGAGAAATAATAAATGAATGAGACAAGAGGTGAGACTTACCTTAAAAGAATTACCTTTCTTTGAGGATCAAGAATATGCAAAAATATTCTACGTATGAGCTCGGAAAAGAGATAAAATCAACCCTTGAATAAAAATCCACTTTTTGTCTTCTCACACACTCCCTCTTTGATGTAACCTGATGGAATGGGAAAAATAAAGAAGAAGGTCAAATTTTGTGTGGGGTATAAAGATCGAATGGGATATAAAGCAGCTCAGGCCCACAGATTTTCTGTGTGGTATACCGGCACCCCACCCGACACCCCACTCGGCACCCTGCTCAGCACCCCTGAGTGTATCCATACCCCATTTTGGTGTGTCGGCTAATAGAACTTTTCTGGAGCACAACGGTATCAGTATATCTCTTGGGTATACTAGCACCCCTCACTACACCTCAACTGCAACTTAAACAATTACAATCAAATTCCGTAACCACCAACACTACTCCCAATTCCAACTTCATATGCAACTAATATATTAACTAAACCATTTAACACTAAGGTTACGACTTTGATATGCTAATAAGAGAATAATACATATGTATATGAAGATAAAACTACTTGTTTAACATGCAACAAGTTCTACACACTTTAATACTTCTATCTACACATTAAGACTGTGTACTTCATTCTACAACACATCATGCACTTCCGTTCTACAATAATGCAATAATAATATTATAAGCTTCAATAATATTATTATAAATGCGAAAAATTCACTTGAAATTTTCAGGGTGTTACACTATAGCATGCATACAATTTTATAATAAACACAATATAGTAAACACCACTGTTTACAATAACACATCAATTTGCGCGCTTGAACAAAATAAAAGTACATATTACATCATATTCTAATATCAATAAGTATGATACAACAAAATCCACTTAAGGCAATAACAAGATATAATATGAAAATGGTGCATCATTAACTACACTATGCCCTGGGATAGTACATCATGTATCTAATAGGCATTTACACAAAATATATATATCAAAAGTCTATACAATAGCATCCGAGCAAGCTCAGTGATGCATGTTGCCCGTCTCCTCACCTACAATACAGTTTGATATAAATATATGGCAAAAAAAATGCATGAGTTAACCTACTAAATAATACGATAAACATGATGTTATGCGGTGCCAATATGTGTAAACATGCAATACATAAGAATGAATGCAATACAATGTCCATGCAATGCAAACTCGATCGCCCCCGACACCAAAACCGACCTAATAAGACTCAATACATAAAGGTGGGACAAGTATCTCAATATAGCTTATAAATTAAGGGCTACTTCATAAACCCTAAACTATAATCCTCCATCCTTGCGTGTAACGTCCTAGAATTTCGAAGAAAATTTTCATTTTATAATATTATTATGACATTGAATGTATGGCGCAGTATAGTTGGAATGTAATAGTATTTATAAGTTTTTGAGGTGTGGTGGTTTTGTTAGTATGCAGAGCATGTTAGTCTTTTTTGATATATGAGGAGTATTGTTATTCCTAGATAATCAAGGTAGATTAAATTCGATGTGAAGTTGTGCGGCATATGTAGTATTGTAAGTACATAATATATACTACAATTAGACTTTTTAGCGGTGCAGTAAATAGCATGGTACTTACTTGTGTGGACAAATAAGATATATGAGTTCTTGATTGGCATGTCTGAACTTGAGACGCATGTAGTTGTGTCTTGTGTGTGTTGTTTGGAAAGGTAGAGTATGTGCGTAGTAAAGTAGTATGTGTTGCTTGGCGAGACGTGTTGTTTGTAGGATTCATTGACGATATATTCCAGCGAGAATTTAGAGATAAGACTAAGATGACTTTTTCTCTTTTATGATGTATTGCTTCATGTAGAGTTGATTGTAGATGCATATATATTCACAACGTTTACCAATCTATTTCTTATTGGCAAGAAATAGATATAATAGCTATAGGTTAGTTATTATTTATAATGTGTTGGAAGATGCGATGGTAATTACGGAAGTAGATGTAGGGATATATGCGGTTGCCGAGGTAGTTGTTGATGATATTGTCCTCGTTGATGCGTTCAGAGATTTATTCTCATTTGATTTGTTACAAGGATCAAACACTCTGCCTGATCAACAGAGAAGTTTGACCTCTTTTTAGATGTTATCTATGGAGGGATTAGATAGAAGATAATTGGAAACCCCATTAAATTTTAGCGCAACATTTGTGAATTTAAGTTATTGTATCTCCTTCCTATGTCTTAACCTCCTTATAGTACTATTGTCATTTTATTCTATCTTCATTCTTGTTGGTGTTCCTCTGACGAAACTCACTCGATTGAGTTAAGTTGGATTGGAACTACAGTTGTAGCTGCATTTGGCAGATGCGTTAATTTAGACTCTTGTACTTCTTTTTCAGAGTCGTTGTTTGGTTGGCGGGGGCTTTGATTTAGACTATTATTCTTCTCATTCGGAGTCGTTGTTTTTTTGGCAGTCTTGTTCTTCTTATTCAGAGTTGTTGCTTTGTTTAGTGAATGTGGTGATCTAGGTTCTTAACCTTCTTACTTCAGTTCGTTGGTATGATTCCGTAGTGGTTGCGGGTAGTGTTGCTGGGTTGATGCGTAGGCATTGTATAGTTGAGGCGGAGTTGTATAGGTATGCAAAGTTATATATGTATGCGGAAATATATATTGTGTAGTATAACTATGAAATGTTAAGTTTGTTTTAGTTACTAAATTAAGACTTATAGTTTATTGTAGAAGTAACATTGAGTTGATTGAAGCATTTGGAATTGTTTGTGTAGGGCGTTTGGCATCGTATATATCGATGCATTTGATGTTGAAGGTATAGAGTATTGTAGCGGAGAGTGTTTGAGAGTAAAGTGTTGTTGCATTGTTCTTTTTGTATTGTGTGAAAGTGGCCTTGAGGTATGTGAGGATATGGCATAGCATTTGGGGATGACAAGTGAAAGTTGTAGAATTGAAATAAAGTTCAACAGCGAAACTTTGTTATGATACCTGACCGGTATTTTGGCCATAACTCCCAAAATATAAATCCGATTTAGGTATACAATATACCTTAGATAGATATTTCATTTATCTACAACTTTTATGTTTGGGCAAAAAGCCAATTTAAAGCCTAGAGGGGTCAAAACGGGGCCCAAAGTGAAAAGGAAATACATTGGCAGAACAACAGAATTCGAGAGGCCATAAGGACCTATATGTCGACTTATAGGATCTATAGTCGACTTATAGCCTATATGTCGACTTATATACCTATATGTCAACTTTTAAGGTTACATTTTTGTCCAAAGAGTTCTGTTTCATTCTGGGGTTCTATATGTCGACTTATACTACCTATATGTCAACTGTTTGTAATAAATCGACTGTTACACCCTATACGTCAACTTATTTATGTCCGAAACAACTTTTTAAAAAGTCACATCATGTTGACTCAAAGTCATTTTCCCCAAATTTTGAAAATTTCAGAAGAGCGAGAAAGAGAGGTGAATAGGAAGCTCCTACTTTATCTCCTGATTTCATCTAACTCCTGAGCTCGTACGTGAAAACTAAATGGATTTTGGCTTCCTTAGAACAAGGGGAATGTTTTGACGTAAGTCTCGTCTTTCATCTCATTCATTTTCAAATCCTTTGTTTTTGTGCCATATTCGTACGTTGAAACAAATTATATATTCTTATTGCTTATCCCAAGGGGATTATTTTCTTATCTAGGTTAGTGACGATTTGTGTTCGTCTTCTAGATCGTTTCACGGATTGAAAGATGAAGTTAAAGCTTGGCAAAGACAGAGTGATTTTATCTAGTATCGAGGTTCGGTTGGTTTCGAGGCTTCAGCACTTCTTTATCATAATTGCAAGGCCTATGTATTGAGGTAATTTCATTGAATTCTATTATCGTTTCCAATTTCTCAATTTTTGTCTTGAATTCGTCGTTGAGACAAATTTAGCAAACTTCTTTCGTATGTATTGTAGAACCTTTTATATACTAGGAGCAAATTAATTCAAGTGGCATGCTAGAGTAATTCGATTCAAGCAAGAAGGGGGTTTTCGGGAAGTTTGACGTTAGCCTTCTGGTGACTACTCAGTGAATTGGTGTGGTACGGTAGACTATAAACTCAATATACAATTGAGAATCTATGGTACATAGGTATGTATGATTAGTTGTTTGGCATAGTTGTTTGCTTAATTTATGATATTATGTATGACGTAGTTAATATGAAAATTTTCACATGATAATTAGCTCGTAGAATAATTCCTCATGTTACGTCGTTGTTTATTATCATATCTATGAGTAGGCGAGACATGTGCATTGGTATGAGTTGAGTTAGGAATTAAATAATCTTTTCCTTTCTTTTCGGGACAAAAATATTATTTTACAAATAGCGGGAAACAATAGGCCTACAACCTTACCATGAAAAATAGAAACCTGATAAGGGATTTTACCATTTACTGGCATTATATATGGTAGATAAGTCAATGAAGGTTAGGATAGACATTACATATGGAAGATGGATCCTAGCATCATTTTACAAAATGATAAATACTAGTCCCAACTTTTTAATTCGAGTCGTTAGCTTGGCAAGGTGATGTAAGGCTTGATTATCTTTTGCATAATTATAGTGTTGGGGAGTTTTGATTATCATGGTTATAGTCATAGCGGGTTGCATTGTTATTCATATTAGTATTCATTAACATTCTTTACTTTTCACCATTGTTGAAGCATGCTTAATTTTACTCCTTATTTTTTTAAGAATAACATGCTCATCCATGTCATATAGTACTTAGACTCTATTATATCTTCATGCTTATCATCTAACCATTTCCTTCTTTATTATTATGCGTGATTTTGTAGGCGCAAAGGCAGGCTTTGAGCATCTATAGATTCTCACATATATGTATTTTGATGTTATAGCAGGCATGACGGTGATGACGTAGAAGTTAGACATAGTTGTTGCTAATGTATTATTTTTGTAGTTGTAAGAACATGTTGTAATTTCTTTCTATTATTCATTTTTTTCAAGCAGATAGTTTGAGGTGATTATATGTAAACTGGCCATTTACACTTGTATTAGATATTTTAATATAGTATTGGTGGGCCTTCCTATTTATTTTTAGAATAGCTTATATATATATATAGGTAGGTTATATATGTTTTTACCATTGTGAAATTCTAAAGTGATTGTTATATATAGTTGCGTAGTATAGCCCAGTGATGATTAGATGTTGTAGTGATGATAATGGTGTAGAAATATTTTTATTTTTTTTTCTTTTTCTTATTTCTTTTCTTTTTTTGAAAAAATCCTCGGATCAAAGATTTTGAAGTGATGGACTTATGTTGATTAGTATGCAATTTGATGCATTAAACTTATTTTATTTCAGTATTACAGATTTTTATATTGTCGCAGATTTATGATATTAATTCAGCAGAATTAGAGTAGTTTCGAGCGATAGTGATTGTGGCACGCCTTTTAAGAGACATCAAGTGGTGAAATGGACAAGAAAATATCAAAATGTTGATATTTAGATGATCAAATCCACTTAAGAATAATGAAGTGAAGCAAAAACGAATAACTTGAGCTAGTATGCAAATCAGCTGAGTTCTATCTATCGAAGTCATTATTGTCAGGCACGTGTTATTTTAGCAAGGCCGTCAATTTTATCTTTATCTAATCCGGATTTATGTGAAAAATAACTCATTAAGGGAAATTTTGTATTTTCTATTATTGTAGAGACAAAACGGTTTCATTAACCCTAATTACGGTACTTCTCTTGTTTTGTCATTATGGAGGCTACTAATGAAAAATAGGTTAACTTTGTGCTCAACTACTCTTTTCAATCAAAAGTTGTGATTTCTTTCTAATTAATTGTGTGATAATTGTTCTGAATCATCTTTTTAATATTTGTCTTGTCTTGCTATATAGATTGTTAATCATCTACTATTGTGTTTATTGTTAATACATCCGGCTATTCTTCTTCTTCTTACTTTGGGGATGAAGATAAATTAGTGAAATTTTCTAGACCTTAATTGATAAGTATGTTTTCATAAACTTTTATTCTAAAATTGATTTAGTCAGAAATATAGAGTTTTTAACCTATCTAAGTACATTATAAATCATCTAGGCGTAGTTATGAAGTCTGACAAATTCTCGATTACACATAGATCGAAATATATCAGATTCTAAATATCGGTGATTTTCTAGATAAATTTTATTTGGAACTCATCAATTAGGGGATGAAACTAATTTATTGAATTTCTCGTTTGGATAAGATTTTAATTATTATTATTAAATTTGCATTTAGTAATTTATTATTTAATTTTTCATCAATCCAACGAACTAAGAAGTACTAGGAATAGGTTAATTTAGTTAGTTATTAGATTAGAAATAAGTCTTTATGGAGTGAATTGTGTGTTAGTGAATTTTTAAGACTTTTGGGATTAGTAGGAGACATCGAGATAGATACTCAGTTTTTTACCAAATTAAGAAAACATTATGCCCTTGTGCATTTGCAAGATAATTAATTTTGCATATTTTAGGAGCGATCAACAAAAAAACCAGAGAGTTGAATGGATCGGCATATTGGATCAGTTTGGTTCCAATTCTATTTGTCAACGGTTCTGGTTCCAATTTGAGAGAACCAATGCATATCGATTCTGGTGCCATTTCCATAAATTTTGCATCCGGAACCAATACGAAGCTAAACCAAGAACCATTTGTTCCTGAACCGAACAAAGATCAAGTCATAATATTACTATTTTTAGATATAAATTAATTAAACTTACTTGCATGCCCTACAATAATATAAATTTATTTTTAAAAATCAATGCTTTGATTTCTACAATGTATAAAATTTTAGAATATTACTTTTACACAACCCTTCTGAAAACTCCAAGTATATTATTTACTAAAAAATTAAAAGTGTAATTGAAATATTTTATAACCAAACCAATTAAATACTTGGAACCAAGAACCAAACCAAAATCGATCTGGAACTGGCGAAGAGTCGAACCGGAACATAACCGATTTTCAACTGTTCAGTTTTGGTTCCAAAAAAATGTAATCGATCTTTAATGGTTCGATTTCATATTATATGTGGAGCTGATCCGAACCATACTGTGTACACTCATCCATGGTTGAAGTCTTTTACACCTCATAGACCTCAAACTTTCATCCATTCTTTTTTGGATATTAAGCTATCACGAGAAGTTATGTCTCAGACTTAAAAGATTTACAATGAACTTATTTTGACGAATTGACATGTTAAGGTTTTAAGGACTTTGCCAATGCAGCAGGAAGCAAATGCAATTATTCCTTCCAATCTACACTCGAGTATGGTTCATCAATTTTTTTTCTTTGAAGTAAAAAAGTAACAAGCCTCTCCTTATTTTTTATACGAGTTGAGTAACCTTATTGTTTGTTTTCCGTGAAATGATAGGACTTGCAAGCAATAATATCCATAAGCCAATTTTCAAATCCTTGTATTTATTTTTCTTCAAAATGTAAAAGCACAAAAAAGAAGGGATGCATACTTCTTTACCTATAAGTTATGTGCGGTAGTAAACGAGACTCTAGATACCACATCATCTCCAAGAATTAAACTAAACTTACTATAATGTTCCAAGAATATTACTACTAGATACCAGAACATTAAACAAAAGTTCGACATAGATTTCTTTCTCATAGTATTCATAAAAAAGTTCGACATTGATAAAAAAACAAAAAAAAACAAAAAGTTTATTTTTACAGCCACGTGATATTTGCTAGCTTTTGCAGAACATTTATTGAAGGTACAAATTTCCGAAATTGAACTGTTCATTCATAAAGTTGTTGTACAGTATGTGATTTCCTTTTCATGAAATCTAGCAATAATGCAGCTCCGGATCAGCTATACAAGGGGCCTTTTAAGCTTTGAGGTAAATGAAGACAAATCTAAACCTTACACAGGCTTTTGTGTGATCATGATTATCAAACACTAAGAATGGAATGCTAGCTAGACATCAAAATTGTAACATCCCAAATTTTTTCTTTCAAAAGTTCATTTATTTCTGTTATTCTCTCCCCGTCCAGCAATCTTTGATATGGGCCGGACACCTATAATTTATGATTTTTTGCTGAGTGGAAAATGTCATTTTTTTAGCACTAAACTCACCTCCTCTATATCTTTCCATTCATTTTTGAAGGGAGATTCTTTGGTGATTTTGGAGCTTATTTCTTGAGCATAAAAAATGATGGATCAATTCCAAGCTCGGAATTGGATTCTATTGATTCTTTACTTTGCGTTGACATAAGCATGATTTACTTTCACTCATACCCGGGACTTTTTGATGACCGAAGTATTCTTTCCTATTGACGCTGTAATAAAATTCGGGGATGACCTTATGTGGGGCCAAGAGTATGGTTGTGGGTTATGTGTAATTTTGTGCCTGTGTGTAATTATATGTTAGTGTAGTGCTTGTGTTATAGTGTGGCATGAGTAACGTATAATAGACTATGTGGCGTTTCATATACAGGATGTGAGTTTTACATGAGTTGTGGGTTTATATGCGAGTTGTAGGGTGTTGTGGCAAGGTGTGAATTTTATTTATTGTGGGATGTTGCGTTTATTTATTGTGGAGTGTTGTGTTATTTAAGACATTGGTAATGAGACTAATTTTTCCTTATTTTGTTGTCTGTGAATGTGAAGTTTGATCGATAGTGTGTGGCAGAAGACAAGGACGTGTCGTGGCTGTGGGGCCACTATTCGTGAAGGTCGCATTGGTGGATGTGGATTAAAGGAGTGCGAGGTTATCCACACGTAGGCTAAGGATGTCGCGCCCCCAAATCCCAAGCACCCGGGACCCAGGGTTGCGATGTGAAATACAAACACAAACACCCAAATCATACAACAACACACCAAACTATACTCCAATCACCGATATAATATTTAAAGAAAATTCGACAGCATAACTGCATAAAATCTATAAAACCATCCCATTGCAGTACCTGTCAAATATACAAACAGCTAAACCAAAATACATATCAT
>MKEJ01042587.1:0-16266 GCA_001753735.1 Embelia ribes | reverse complement strand
AACATATATCAATATGTTGATTTCTATATAAATAATTTATCTATGTAATAAATATAGAGATATTCCAATATTGACTTGGTTAACTTAAATATAGTATAGAATCATATTTTAAGTATGATAAAGATTGTCCATATCCTCTTATATATGACTCCCCATTATTCGTTTCAAAAAATAATTAATATAGATACGCAAATATCTCTCGCTGGTTCTTTCTTAGGATGCCATAAAAAATTCTAGGGATTTGGAAGATGTGCAAAATAGCAGACGACTCTGGTATCCGTCGTGCATCGCGTGGAAAGCAAATCAGACCACGTTCGTGGGCTAGTAATTCAAGACGTTTGTTCCATCCAATATCTTCCGCTGCAGGTATTTCTAATACCTCTTATAGATGTGAATTAAATAAATTATTCTGTTTACCGCAATTAATACTAACAAAGTGGAACGGTAAGTTTTTCAAGAATGGGAACAGTTGTAGCTATTTTTTTATTTTTACCATTTTGCATGCCAAATACAGTTCAAAGCACACCACGTGAAGCAATAAAGTATTATTCTTGTGACTCCGACAAATTTACAGAAGGCAATCCGCATGAGTCTAGTATGTCCTACGTCGTTAAAGACTTTAACTTTAATGACGCCATTTGCCCCACTTGTCTATTCCAACGCTTCACCTTGTACATCAAAAAAGGATGGTGTATATGGCCTTGCGTCTTGCGACGAAACCATTGTGGTCTCATTTCTGCGAACTTGTGAGTGGAGCTGCGGTGGATATCCCCGATTTCAAAATGGCGTATGGGGACAAAAAGATCTGGAAGCTCTAAAGGTAACAATAGCTAAAAAGCTTACGCTATGTTGGGCATAAATTATGACGTAACACTTCTTGTTTGGTACATGAAGTTTTCAACAATATGAGGAAACTTTATTTCGGTCACATTTTTGTGATGTATTTTTAGCTTCTGTTACAAGTTCTGATGGTGTGAAGTCTCAAGGGGAGTAGTTTCTCTTTCGTTGTTTTTTAATCCTAAATTTCATTTCAATGTTGAGTTCGAATGTTTTGAATTATCAATTGTTGCCAGTCATAACAACACTTCTTGATTGAATTAGCATAGCCATAACGATGTGTCCCAATGTTCTCAATGGTTAAGTAACGCTGAAGAAGAACATCTTAGAAAGTCTTCATATAATTTTTGGCGTTTAAACGACGTTTGGAAACATAACTAGACCATTTTTGTTCTAGTGTTGTTAAGTGCCAATTGCATCTATTTTTTCATTTAAGCTGCTGACTATAAATATGCGACAATTATGTGATAAATGAAAACAACTAACATGTGAGGGAACATAAAGTATGAGCGTGGGCAGAAGTATTATATTTTGAAACTTCAAGCATATATATCAAACTTTTTGTGACCCAATGCTTATACATGTCTCGCATGTTAACCGACATGATTCTGAAAATGAGATTGAAACTTAAATAATCTTCATCTACACTAACTTTGAGATGGATTTTATGCCTACTATCTGGACAGTAGCACTATCCGCTACTAATGTTTCGATAATTGTTTTTTTTTTTTTCACTTTTTTTCATAACATAATGTATAAGGTAAAAATTAGTAATTTACAACAATCACAGTACTATATTTCAAAACCTATTTGGAAATTAAAAATTGTAAAGTTCAAATTACTATTCATATAAAATTACACAACAGATTTTGGAATATAGTCATGATCCACTCCTTTTTACTGCATACATTCATGACACTTTTGCATGGTAATAAAAAACCAAAACAACGGATGCATCGTAAATTGGAGACAAATACGTTATACAATGCCACACATCTTTGTCAATCTGAGACCAACTCATAAATTCAACATATACTTGTGCTGCCAATCTTTACGAGGTGCACATAAAATGTTTAGCCCAAATTCTACCAACACTGCACATATAAAAAATTATGCAGTAATCATAAGTACCTCAAAAGAACTCCCTATTGTACTGCATACCAGTCACTTGACGCACAGACTTTCCCATTATCATACTGCAAACCATAACGATCCGCAATCCAGGAACATATTCCATTTTGGGAAGAAAATGATGTTATTCCTCCTCCGAGTGCAATTTGCACAACAGATCCTGTTAGTCCAATCTTCTTGCACTCCAGATCCTGTTAACCCAATCTTCTCAAGAGATGACGATATCAAAAAGAAACATGTTATGTAACAAGTTACATTCCGTGCTACCTGATTGGCTGCTACTGTACAATTTTATCTCTAACTAAGAAACACTCTTGCTATCACTATGCTATTGTACACCAAAAGGAGGGAGCACACTTTTTAGACCCTTTGTTTCTCCTGCGTAATCACCAATATAGCCACAATACAAGCGTAAATTTTCTTGGCTTCTAATTTTCTCCACTGTGATTGTGCATAGCAAACATATCTTACTTTCGAGTCATTCCTTCTCAGCAATTACCACGAAAACATCCTTTAACGACCATCTCCGCTTCTCATTTTTAGCAGGTGGATTAATGACGGCTTTCTCTGTATTAACTATACGGTACCCAATCACAATCTCCCTCCTCTGTCGTGCACGCAACACTACTTCATAGAAACTTAATTCCTCACCCTCGTGAAGATAGAGATCAGCTGGCCTTATATGCAACTCATTCCCCTGGTAAAGCCAAAGAGATCTTGTTTAATAAACAAGGCAACAAAACAAGAAGTCAAATTTCATTAGTACTACCACAAATGCTTTAGGTAATCAACAGGATCATATACCATTAGCAGATTGTCACTTTAGACAGGTGCAAACTAGAGCCAACTATAGATCAAGATGAAAAGGAAGAATTATAACCCAGGAAAGAGATGACGTCACCATACATTTATAACATGACAAAAACACTAAAACCATTCCCCATTCATAGTATCCTCCAGCTATCAACACCTACCACAGCACTCCAACAACTTGAGTAAATTTTAGAGTTTTTCTTAAACTTTAGTTCTCAAAACTTTAACACCAAATATATTTCGGCACCTTCTTCTTTGGTTCACCAGACCAAACAAAAATTTCACCATCTATATACCCACTTATATTTTTAAGGACTTTATGTCGTAAATGTTAGTATCTATTGACTTGGTTATACAAGTTTTGACGTGTTGACCGAATATCGAAGTTGGCGAAGGCATAAATAAATTAAGTTGAAGCACTCAAACGCGGGAAAGGGAAACTGAAGTTATTAATATATTTTAAAATAAAGCATAGTTGAATGGACAGAATCTCTATTCACCCTGTGTGAGCAAATTTAGCAAAATCCTCTAAACACCTCAAACAGACATCATATTTTACTGTTAATTGGGAAGAAATCTTGCTCAAAGGTTCCCCAATTTTAGTGTTATATGGAAAAAATCAATAGTCTTGATCCTGGTAATAGTCCTGATACGATAAATATCTAGGTCTGATTCAAAAAAAAAATTTCGTATAGTAAAACAATGTGGTGCCATTGAAACAATTTAAAAAAAAAAAAAAACTTCAGCAAGAAATCTTTACCTCCTCAGCAAATAGCTCTTCCAGTACATCGTTAATCTGGCGGTCCTCAGCAACCATGGCCAATGCCATACTGACTAGCTCATTTGATAGAACATAATCACTTATCTTTGACATTGATAACAAATTTTTGGTCCTCGGGTCCAGGATTTCACTGATTATAACAGACTTATCTGAAGCCTGCTGCATTTCCCCTATCCATGAACCTGGTGAGAAGCTACTTCTGTGCCCTTGCGATATTCTTGAGTGGTATGGCAGGCGCTTAGCCTACAAAGTAAGAGAGAAATATTAAGCTAAAAGTTCCTCATTGAAGCTCAAGTTAAATAACAAGGTTGAGAGCTGTCAGAATCTAATGTAGTGGATCCAAGAAATTAGAAAAGCAAATCACTGCTTCTCTCTGCTTTAACTCCCAGTCTGGGTTCTATATCTGATTCAATCTGTTACAAAAAGCGGAGAAGGCAATAAGTGGACAAAACCTTTCTGGAAAAATATTAAGGCGTCGATAGGACTACCATAGGCAAGCATGACTGATCTGCAAAACTGATTTGATTTCTATTTCCTTAGAAATCAAATTCCAGCACCTTGCAAAAATAGTGTTATACCACTTTGTGACAATATTTGCACCCATGTTTTTTGCATATGATCAGGATTCATCATCCTTAACCCATCATGACTTGGACTGAGACTGCCTATTCCAGTAGGTACAATGCTGTGTAAGCCTGACTCTCCACATTGGAATGTGAGAGTCACGTGCGTTAGATTGAATAGATTGTAGGAAAGGAAAAGTAGAAACACCATCTGGGAGGAAACCCAATACCATATTTGCGTACACTAGATGAGACAAGGAAAGAGTGGAGAAATGTGCTTAACTCTAACAGGAAGCAATTAACTACACAAGTAAATCACCAAACAAAATGAAGAGAGAAAGAAAGCTAGCACTCCCCACAAAACATAGACACAAAAGTCTCTTTTTTAGGCAAATTAATTGCCTCTACAGTCCACACACTTGAACTGATTCCTTTTAATATATCAGAAGCAAAAGAGACCTCAACCTAAAACGTTTTTCACATGTCTAACGAAATCATAGAACGGCAAAGTTAACCAAACATCAGCCAGATCATTAATGGTGGTATCTACCTGGAGACCTAAAGGTCTCAAGGAAAGAACTCAAAACTCAAAGAACGCCAGAGTGGAAGAACAGATGATTTACACCTCTCACTATCCACCATCAAACTACTGTTATTAATAAATAAGGACATCTGAAACCAGGTTTTAGCCACCATTTCTGAGTCAGATAACCAACCTTAAACAAATATTGATCCATTGTAGAGTTATGTAAAACCATAGCCTCAACAAACTTTCAGTTTTTTACCTCACCAAGAGTCAACCTCACCAAGAGTCAAATCATAGGACTATATACCTGTTACCCACCTTGATGAAGGAATGACTCTGAATATACCCAAACTCTTTAACAGTTTTACACAAACCACACCATAAGGAGTACTCAGCTATGCCCAACCCCTTCACCGAACTTATGCTTAACAACCATTGCTGCATATGAAAGCTTATTCTCTTCATAAGAGAACAAAGTCCTGTACCCCTCTGGTAGAGAAAAGGGAACATTTGTACCAATTAACTAATAGTCATTCTCTAATCAACCCAGTAAAGTCTCTCATGAATATTACGGGAGCTCCCATAACTGATTCAAATTACCTAGACAGGAGCATGTCTACCTTACAACCTAGAAGAGTTGCTGACATGTGAATGTCCTCTTGTTCCCACACTGCAATGAGCCCTCTTATTATTAAAAGATGGAGGGTGCCATTTAACCATCTTCATTCTTCTTCAACCAACAAAAGATACCCCATCATCTGTAAAATGGTAAATGACAATTGTCCACAGCTTCTAAAGCTTTCCCATATCCCTCTCCTTCAACAGCCTATGGTTAAAACATTTTCAGAGAACCGACACTTCAAATGTAACAAGACATCAAAATGGAAAAAGAGTCCCTCATATAACCAGAAACATAAAATGCTGAAGGAAGCATGGTTTTAAGATAAAAATGGATATGAAAAATAAATTAGGTTAAATGAATGTTAGAAACTGAAACAATAGTGGTGTAGAGAGAAGAGAGAGAGACAGAGCTATTGTAAATTACATGCAAGGAACCAGATATCCTGTCATTATATAATCTTCATAAGTATTACTGTTTATTTATTATTTTATCCTTTTTTTTTCTTTCTTTGTTTTTATATATTTATTTATATTAAAATTTTGGAGAATTCGCATGCAATTGTATTTGCAAGAAGAGGAACAAAATATACAAATTATAAGGGAAAGAGATATAAATTAAACCAAAAGGAAGTCATTCATTCAAGTTCCGTTACTAGAATCAAGTTAACCCTTTAAAATACCTGAATATCACGAATCAATAGCAAAGTAGCAAGAGATCTGGAATCTCCTTGAATGGCTGAATCTTCTACTGATTCATCAGCTAGAATTAAGATCTGGGAAAGAAATGGATTTTCAAAACTGAGAATAGATAAGAAATAAAGCTATGTTGCACTCCCCAACTTGCTACTTGAAACCCATTGCTCACAACTCCAGACACTATGACTTCCGAAAGGAATTTTCTATGTGACAGGAAAATAATGTAAAGTACAATCACGTTAGGAAATTGCTACTTTTGTCTGATCTTCTTTGACAAACGTTACCCAAAACATGGTGTAGGGGTGCAGGAGAATCTAATTCCTAACCAAAATGAGGCCACTCAAATTCAAAGTGCTAACATCTTAGGGATACTTCCATAGATGAACACAGAAAAAGTTACTATTTTTGTTGACAAGCAATCGCAAGGCGACAATCATTTCATCCAACACATTGAATTTGAATAATCTTATTAAGATACAGAAATGCACTATTAAATGTGGTATTTCCACTTACTGAATCGAAAGATTCTAATGGAAGGCTCTCCAAGTGCCGGCGTATCACAGCATTTCCTTCACGATTAATGAGTCTGATATTAAGCAAACGATCGGTATCGAGGCCACCATCAATAAGCTTTTTTTCCCTCTCATTTTCAGGAACATCATTGAACATCCACAGCTCCGAGCCATTGGCTAAAAATGCATCCAAAACCTAAAAGACCATAGCTGAGGATAAGAGTTTTCAGGTTGAAGCAAGCAACTTTATCTCAATTCTTATATTGCAGACATTATGTCAAATGTATGAAGGAAGAGAATTAAAAGAAAATAGGTTGTACAGCAACAACCATGAGCCAAAGGAAATCATAACTCATAATGCTACCACCACATCATATGTTCCTATAGTTGAGGGAGAGAAGTTGTGGGAGCTACAGTTGATCATTTCTCATATTACCATAATCATATCTTCCATATCTCGGCGCCAACCACACAGTAGTATCTTTTCAGCAGACTTTGGATCATTGTAATCCTTCGGCAAATATCCACCCCAAATCTGCAGCATTAAGGTGGGAAAAAAAAAAGGAATTAGAGGCTTTGATAGACAGAACGTACCACTATCACATCATCAATGTCCCGCCTCCATCCACAAAGTAGAATCTTCTGTGGCACTCTTTCTGGTCGGGAAATATGAATGAATGGAGCTTCTGTGACCTGAATGTCAAATTGATTATACTTCTGTAAGTTTTATTTCTGGTACGTACGCCCCACTCACTTAAATCCCATGGTAGGAATGATCCCAATATGCACAAAGCAGATAAGAATCTCTTTGTAGAGTGCCAGGACACTGGTGACATGTTATTTTGTTTCTCTCTTGTTTAGCAAGTTGAGAGTCTAGAGCACTGCGGTATCAGACTTAGCACAAGATAACATATTACATAAAAAAAAAAACACCAATACAATACAATACAATTTAATAAACAAATGATTTAGCTAAGATCCGCGATTACAAAGACAAAACAGCTAAGATCCCATGACCTCGACATTTTGTTCACAAGTTCACATATTAAAATCACAGTTTCTACTAGGTGGGGCAAGTGAGTGAAAGAAAAGCACCATTATTAGCTCAACTGAAAAATACCCTTGGCATCGTTTTTGGGGAGCAAGTATTCCCTTGATATGTTGATTAAAATTCAATAAATTTAGTTAAGCCAAGCTTCTTCAACTTCTCAGCCTTTTTAGTCTTTAGTTCATCTAAATGATTTGCTTCTTCCAGCATATAGAAAACAAATGAACTTGGCATCTATCTAACTCCTAGATAACATACTTTTATCTATTTTGCACAAGACAGTAAAAAAGAAAAAGAGGCAAAGACAGAAAAGAAATTTACTCAAAGTACATATGTGATAAAGAAAAGGGATGCACCGTTGGCAACGTTGATGGGGAGTAGGTGTCATCGTCTTCTGCTATAACAAGGACCTCATCGCCTTCATGCATTACATAAGAGTCATCAGGATTAAGAATAATTTTTCCACCGTAAGAAGCTGACTTGACTCCACAAGGAATAGCATCAGGGAAGCTGAGCAATACATCCTCGAATTGCATGCCATCCAACTGTGGCCATCTTTTGATGTAGAACTCACAGTTTTCAAACCCAAGGATATCCTCCCAAATCTGCCATAGCCCAATCCACAAGGAAGAAAATATTAGCAATAGGATTGATAAATATAGCCTACAAGGATATGAGATGCATAAAATTTCAAATGCAATGAAGATAGAAATTAGTGACAAAGTTGACTAACGCTAGGCTTACTGATATATCTGTCAAAATTGACGCATGCACTACAAATGTCTGAAAGCATGGTTACACAAATATTATTTCGATTAACTAGAATTTAGTAATGATATAAATTGACCTGTGCAAGGCCTGGCTGCCGGGCACACTGAATCATCAGGCGACCAATTACATCATGTGCTACAACAGTTTCAACCAGCTCTCCTCCAACAAGTTTAACAAGGACCTCATTGTCTAGATCACTTAGTTCAACCACTATGTGGCCACGTAGTCCTTCCTTCACTCCAGTTAAGCTCAAAACAGTCCTCAGAGCACGAGCATCACTCTGCATCAAAGAGTAAAAGTTATCCAACCATTCCGTAAGATCAAAGTAAAGATTAATCATTTTCATCATTGACCTGGTCAGCGTTTCCATCTTCAGCAAGGACAATAATTGCACGAGCCTTCGAAACAGATACCTACATAAACGAGGTGCAGTTAGTAAGCGGCATACATGATACAGAAAACTATTACAATTTACAACCTCACTTCACCAAAGCTTTTTACAAACGAATGCATGAGTTGCTACCTTCCCAAAAGGACTAAGTACAGCAGAGACCAGTATTACAGAACATAGACTCTTTTTACTGTTCCTCTCATTTTCTAACTCATTTCCTAGGTCTTTTTACGCAAGGCATGGAATTAGGAGCAAAATGTCAACAAAGATGACTGCCAATATCAATCTTTCTCTTACCAATGGCCTTACACACACACACAGACGCACCGCAAGAGAGAGAGAGAGAGAGGTTCGATGTTGTTGTGATCATGAAAAGGGAAGGAGCCATGATCCTGACGTCAAAAAGTGGGTAGGATCATGGAGAGCATCTAATCAACAGCAATCATGGTCTTAGAGTTGGAAAGAGCCCAGGATCATGGAGGTGGGTTCTTGCCCCAGAAATCCAATGCCCTCTAATAACCAAAAGGTTAGTAAGTTACAAAAAACACAGACCATTTTTCTTGGACATTACTCAGAAAACTTCATTTACTCTGATGTGCATGGCAGTTTTTTAGTTATTGGCCTAACAAAAGAAAAAAAATCCAAAAGTTTCTGTTTGGCCTACTCAAATCCGAAACGCTTAGTATTCACACTCCATCAGAAGGTCAACTTCATATTAGTCTGCACAGGCATTAAGTAGGTATACAAAAGGCCAGCTCCATTAGAATTATCAGTCGTTGCTACCAACGACATGGACATTGAAAGTTGTAACATCACATAATGAAGGGCCACAATCGTAACTGTGAAATACCTTATAGGAGATGCAAGACATTAACCCCTAATTTCAAGATTGATTAAACTAAAAAGTACATTGTTTCACTTAAAACTGAGTTTATAAGATCAATAAGAAGCATTATCAAAACATGCTCGTTGCAGCTAGATAAGATCATACAGACCTTTTTAAGGTCTGCTAAGATCAGTGGGCTTCCACTTCTACATATGACACAGGTTCCTCTGAAATCAAACTCCATCTTAGCAATGTCAACTTCCATCTCCTCTTTGTCTCTCTCAGCCATGACTACAACAATCCCTCCACCCAAGCTCTCGTTGGCTATCGCAAGTTGATTTAGCAGAGATCCCTACAATCAAACAGCATTATCCCAGTGTATTCAAGTGAATATTATTCTGAATGTGACACATTAGAGTTAAGGTCCACATAAGTACAAATTTATACCAACTTATCACTCCACCCAAGTATGAGAGTATGATTTTGCTCCACCACCTCACTTCTGCCTTTACGAAGTGAGTCAAGCTTCTCGGAAATTGCATCAGAAACGAGACCAAGCATCATGGCAAAAATAAGCATCCCACCAAAACTAATTGATACTGAAACAAGCCTCGGACCCATACCTACAGAATTAGCGTGATTACCCGAGTCGGCTATATATGTCCAAGACAACCAAAGGCTGTCAGCTAAGCCGTCATCTGTCACACCAAAGAGTGCTAGCCCACCAAGACATATTAGTAAAAGGGTTGCAACTAGTAATGCCAAAGGCTTAGCATACGGGTGGACTGATAAAAAAACATCAACTCTGTATGCCAACTGCTTGTTTAAAAACACTTCCGCAGTATTGTCGGATGATCTTTTCGATTTTGAAACGTGATCAACATACTTGAAGAAGATAAAAGGGATGGACAAAATTGTGAGTGAGACAATGAGAGCGCAGATTTTCATGCTTTTATTGAAAAGGTGATTGCTCTCCTCCAGTATAAAGTCTGCAGAATCTGCCAAATTGCAAGCCTGTAATATCACATTGAGTTTGGAATTGTGATCCTGAAAAGAACAATTTAACGGGATCAATAAGGTAGAAATCATGATGGAAATATATAGCTTAATAAAACTCAAGCTGTTTGAATTTCCTTGTGAAATTATTGATTTCTAAACGCTTAAGCAAGCTAATTACAATTTCTTCTAAAAGTCTACGCCCGGTAATGTTTATAGGAGTCTCAAAGTCATCTGTGTAAAGCTGATCTACATCACGGTTAATTTTGGAAAATCATTAAAAATTAACTGACAAGTACTGAACGGGCACAGAAGTACAATTTATCCCACTATTCATGAAATTCGAAGTTTGCAGATCAAGTCATACACAAAGCAAATACATCAGCATAAATCTTAAAAACTATTGAGAGCATTATATCAAGCACTACCTTGGTCTGCCAATATTCATGAAAAAGCAAATAATTAGGCAAGTAAAATGCTATTGTTGATTCGGTTCAAATGTTACCTGTAGTTCAGTCACTTGATTGTGCAAAGAAAAATTCTTATGCAGCAGAGACGAAAATGCTGTTACCAGAATCTGCAAGCAAAAAAACAGAACATTAATACAAAAAGAAGGCATGAGTAGCTTCAGTATGGATTTAAGCGAAAACAGAAAATGAACAACTTATACACAAGCTCCTTATAACACCAAATGTAATCAAGATTTTTCGAAAAAAAATGAAGTACTAACTTTGTGATATTTGCATATCTTAATGAATACACACGACGCATATACAAGTCATTAATATTAAAGGCATACACAAGTACGGATATATAGCTATAATTGTAGGATCTACACATCTGAGAAGCTTCTAACAACAACAAACATTAATCCCAAGGGGCCGGCTAGTGGAACAATACTGGCACCTTTCCTTGCAGATTTCAGGATCTGCTCTCATTCATAATTTCCAAAAGAATATGGTAATTTTTACAAGCTGAGTTGCGAGAATTTCCTAAGCATTGGTTCAATGCAAGAGGTTATTAATGGAATGAAAACAAAAAGGTAGGAAAACGTAGGAAGAACAAGCATTACACAACTTTACTTAAGGCTCAACAACTACATATTGTTCAGTTTGTTGGAAATTACCCCACAACCCAGCCATGTTCATCATACCACCATAAAAGAACATGAATAAAAGAATTGCCATAGAAATGCTAGACAGACATAATCCAAATAAACATAATATGAATGGCATTTAGTTCACAAACATTTTTATCGACTGATGGAAAAAGAAACACCAATGAAGTGGCTCAAACTAGCAGAATAAGGTATATCACTCATACCAGAAAATTTTACATATTAGATTCCAATTTCACAGCAACAAGCATAATATCTAGAATTTTCCAGAAATTACATTAAACATAGTTTGTACATACGTAAATGATATGTATAGGCTCACGAAGAAAGAAAAATTAAACATAACAATACCTCAAGGGCAGAATTGCTATTGCAACATCATTACTACATACCAAAGTGTATTTGTATATAGTTTTATAAGTAAGGCATTTCAACTTCTAAACTTTGGCAATCTCACAGTGTAACTTAACTGTAAACCTCAAACTCATATATAAAGGCTGAGATACAGAGAACGCACATACCAGACCTCGTAAACTTAAAAATAAATCAAGGATGAACAGGAATCGCGTTGGGCATCCCTCCTACGTGGAAAAGACTTTCCCAAGGAGCCGAGGGGCCTTGGATGCATGCGAAAAGACCCGGAAGGAGTTATGGATCAAACAAGTATAGTTGGAGCTATTTCGGAGCATCGCCTGGAGTCCCAAGTACATCAGGACAGGACAAGACGGCCTATGCACATTCGGACGTCCTATTTACGAGGTCCTGACGTGGCCAATGTTGACAACCTTTAATCTTGGTCCATACCTCTAGGTCCAAAATTGGCTTGGTCCAGATGTTTAGGTCCAGACAGTCGCGCTGTTTGGAACTCAAATCTCACAAGTTAGCTCTAATCTCTGGTTTCACCATCATTGACCCATATTAATGTGTATTAACTATATAAGGACCATATTGGAATCATGTAGGGTCGAGTCTTGATCATTATTATCAGGGCTCGGAACTATCTTTGGCCCCTGTGTCTTTAATTGGCTTCAGTTCTGAGCAAGTGAAGGCTCTGGTATGGATATGTTTAGATGTTTAAACAGGACAAACCGAGACCAGGGTGGAGTTTACAGTGATTATGCCCCATCTCTGTACAACAGAATCCTTGGAGACCCTGGCTATATAGCTAAGATACCCTATTCCTGGAGGAATTGAAACTATCAGGGCAAATCAATATGAATTTAGACAATTCATCAATGCAACCATCCAAGGAAAGCAAACCATACAAATTTGTGTCTCAACCAATATCAAAGAGACAGATGTCCCTCCCATCGTGCTGAAATCACTTCAACCACCCAGAAAACTCCATTTTACAAACAAGTTCCTTTAACTGAACCAGGGATAAGCCCGAAGGAGAAGGTAGAAGAAGAACTTATCAAAAGACAAACACCGGGCACTGACGATGATCATCTCCGGCCCCTGGTCTCGGTTTTTCTTGTTTGAACATCTAACCATATCCATCCCAAAGCCTTCACTTGCTCGGAACTGAAGCCAATTAAAGACACAAGGGCCGGAGATAGTTCCGATAATGAGATTTTGAGTTTGGGTAACATGTGAGCGAACAAAATGTCCACTGAACTTCCTCCATCCACCAAGAGCCTATGCACCATTGCCATTCAATAAATAGCAGCTGTTATGATAAGGTTATCATTGTGAAGTAACGAAACGTCATCAAGTTCAGTCGGTGAACAAAATGGGTTGTTGCATCATCTTCTGCCTCGTCGCACCATGAGGGTCATGGAATAGAATAGAGTTTACATACTGTTGAAATCTCATCAAGTGGTCAACAATGTGTTGGGAGTTTGGTATTGTTGGCCACAATTCGGAAGTGTGTATGGTCAATATTTCTGGTAAAACTAAGGCTAGTTGTTAATGGGGTGAAGGAGGCGGAGGCACCACTTGTGCAACGATGTACCTATACAAATATCTGTTACTGGCCCACACATTCAACTGCCATCGTAAACGTTTGCAACAAGCAGTGGTGTAACCGTGGTCCCGATGATATTCACAATACTTAGCATTGTTTCGGCGTTCAGGTGGGCTCTTGAACGGGGCTAGCGAAGTCACCCACTCATTTCGCTTGATCTCATTAAAAATTTCATCATTGGGTTTATTGAATTGGTACTGGGAACCCTGATCCCATTGCCCTATTTGATCCTTCTGTTTGTACTCCTTATTCTCATTTGACTTCCTATCCTTTTTTCAATCATCTCTCGTACGTTCTTTCGCCACGCTATTCACTTCTTTGCCAGAACCCAGCTTCTTTACCTCCTTAGAGGCATTCCTTAGCCTTGCTAGCCTTTGAATACTTATCCAACCGAAGGAAGAGCTCATCCATGGATTTTGCCGGTTTCGAATGAAATTTCCCATACGCTTCATCATGAGGGTTAAGGTAGATAGTGATGCAGCCTAGGACGAAAGTATCGGTGTAGCGTATCCAATCAATGGAGTTGCATACATTTCAGAATCGGATAGTGAAGCTATATAAGCTTTCATTAGGGCCCTTCCTTATTTGCATTAGAGCTTCAGGCCCAAAGGTTGTTTTGAAGTTTGAGACAAATCTTCTCAAAAATCTCTCCATCATCTGCCTCCAGGATTAGATTGACCTTGGATCCTCCTGGTCTAACCCCATCAAAGCTACTTCTCCAAAGGTAGAAGGGAACATTTTGCACAGAAAGCTCTAGTTGGAGCTCCAAACGAATATTTTTTGGCGGTAATGCATTAAATGTATGCTTAGATCTAAGACTCCATCATACATAGGAAGGACAAGAGGATTGTAGTTTCGTGGTGTAGGTTCAGATAAAATATTGGCACTCAACGGAGATCAGGTCATTCCTCCGATAATACGTTCAACTTGTTCTTCAATAGCTGTTCGGGGATAAGGAGGGTCCTCAGGAGGAATCAATCTCCTTCTTCGGGACAACTAGGAGTGTTGACTGACTCCCCCGATGAGGATTGGGCATGTGGCGAGATAGAGATCCGGCTGGTCTGGCATCCAGGAGTAAATTTCCCGATCCTATCCTCTTAACTCGGCTGGGCACGAGTTGCATCTGGTTCTGCCTTTGGAAACCACTTCGGGTTTGAATGCATGGGATGGGGTTGGGATCCTGGGGTACACCCGATACATATTCGGGAAAATATTCATCATCTTCGTCTGAAACATACTCTTCATCATCTTCCCGAAACGAGATGAAACTGGTAAATATGGAATAACTGGCTGAATTGGAAGAACTGGTAGTTATGGGCCCTAAGCCCCCGGGATCATATGGCCTTCCCCTTTGCACATCATTTCCTCTGGGAAAGGGGATCTCCTTGTTCCAACAAGAATGGAATCTTCTCATGTTAGCTCACTTCTTACATCAGATATGATAGGGAGGGTATAAGAATGTTCTCTGGGTCCACAATGTCTATGATAACGAGTGTTGGGATTCTGTTCTGTTGTTAAGGTTAGTTCGAGAGAAGCCCTTTCACCAGTACAATCAATTTCCATAGGTTCATGTTCAAGAAATATGAAAGAGGGAACTGTTTCCTCGCCAAGAGTTAGCCCAGAAGAAGGAAGGGCAGATTGAATCTGTTCTTGCACGATGGAAGTGATTAGGGCTTGCAGACCAAAAGGTTGTATAGGGTTGTTAAGGGAGCTTGGATGGTTCATTCTATGTTGATTGAGTCTGGCTTACACTTCAGGCAAAATCAGATTAGATAGAGTGTTTGGGGTAACGAAGCCAAGGGGCATCGTGGTAGAGGGGAAAGAAAGGATAGTGGATGAATTATGGGCAACTTCGGGAGAGGTTTGGCTTACATGGATATAACCATAGTTGAGAGTTGAATGTAGTGGAGGGGGTTCTGGGTGTCGGGGATTTTGACATATTCATTTGCATTTTTAGTGTTTGTTTTGAAAGTAGTGGATTTGGGAACTTAAAAGCTTCTACTACTATAAGTTCCCACAGACGGCACCGGTTGAAAAAAGTAAATCTAATTGATAAGTCGGATATACTCTCCCCATTGACAAATATTCCAATTTCAAGAGTTCAGATGTTATACCCCAAGCTTGGATCTTCCCAATCTTCTCCTTCGTTTTCGGCTTTAATTTCTCCCCAATGGTACTTCTCTATATATCCTTCTTATATCTCCAGAAGGTCCTTATCGAAGCTTTCTCTTAGTACCTGAAAGTGCAGATATGGGGGCTATCCGTAGACTTTCTGATATTTATGTAAGTAAGGGTTTGGATAAGGTAACAATGGTAATTAAGGCAACAAATGATCGAATTAATTAAGTATTAAATGTAGAGAGATAATATTTTCACCTGTTTTTTTAGCTAACATGTGGCAATATTTATAATGGTACACAATACTATTGTAAGAATATTACCTAATCGATCATTGTATTTTCTAATTATAGTACGAAGAGGTAGAGAGTTTGGGTATTTATTGTAATAACCCTTGGGTATCATTATATGTAAAAATACATACGTATCAATTTTGATCCTTTTGTTTCAATCGAAAGCTAATTTTAACACATGTTTTAAAGTAGTATGTTTTATATATTTAAAAAAAATTATGCCTAGAGATAATTTTATCATGATAATATTTTCAAATAAA
>MKEJ01042574.1:0-10166 GCA_001753735.1 Embelia ribes | reverse complement strand
TCAAAACTTGGTCCTGCTGCATCCATCACCATTGTTCGGTAGGGATTATATATTTCAGTCCTTTCTACCGTTTCAGACACATAATCAGACATTCTGTCATACCTTTGTTGAGCATATATTGGGTTTGCTACATCTGTTTCCTCCCCATGTCTATCCCATACTAAATAATCCCCTACAAACCCTTTTTTCATGAGATGAAGCTTTACATCATCAACTATCAAATATTTGCGATTCTTGCATCTAGCACATGGACACCTAATTTTATTTCCATCCATAAAATCAGGTTTACTACAAGAAAAATGGATGAATTCCTCTAAGCCTATAACGAATTCCGGGTTAAGCAAATTATCAACAACCCTTCGATACATCCAAGATCTATCTGAGCTCATTTTAGTTTATCCTGTTCAACAATACACATAAATCAATATACAACTAACTAAATTAAACGCTCATGAAAAGTAATCAATTTTATGTAATATAATTTGTGCAAAATAACGATTTAAATTTCTAAAAGTCTAAAATCTAAGAAAGTTAATTAAAAAATACACACATAGTAATGTACACATTACTAACCAAAGTAGTCACTCATGAAAATTAATTAATTTTATGTGATAAAATTTGTGCAAATCAATGATATAAATTTCTAAAAGCTTAAAATCTAAGAAAGTTAAAAATAATAAATTATTAAGATACCATATTTATATCAATCAAGATGACGAATGATCGCACTAGTAGTGGCAACAGTTGTAAAGAGGGAGAAAGGGAAGGAGAAGATACATATAAGGAAAAAAATAATAAAGATATAAGTCTATATGATAAATAAAGGGGAGGCAAAACTTTGGGATGTGTGTAAGTTTTAGCAACGGAATAACGTCAGAAGTACAATTGGAGACTATTTAGAAATGGGGATTTCTTTTAGAATGAAATAGAAACTGATTTACTGCGAAAATAAGATAGGGACGGAATAGCAATGGAAATAATTTAGAGACTGATTAGGCACAAAATTAGTTTAGAGACCAATAGACAACCAAAATTTGATACCGATTAGAAACGGGCTACGAAATAGAAACCGATTGCTACGAAATAGAAACCGATTACTATGAAAATAATATAAGGACAGAATGGTGACGGAAATAATTTAGAGACTGCTTATGCACAAAATTAATTTAGAGACTAATTAGTGACCAAAATTTGATACCAATTAGAAACGGATTAGTTTCATTGGAAATCGGTTACTAATTAGTCAGAACTGGAAAACGTTAAAGACTGATTAGGAACCGTATTTTTGGTTCTAGGTTTTGGTTGCCAATTAATTGGCAATATTGGCGGTGGATTTTTCCGCCTTAATTTTGTAACGCTCCGCCTTATTAGTAACGCATAGTCACGGAAAATGGTGATTATAAATTATCTTTTGTCATATTCTTGCTTAACCATTGCAACATAGGTACGTAGAGTTGTCGAAAAAAGCAAAGCTTACTTACCACTACCCAATCAATATATTACTTAATACATATTCTATTTGTTCACAAATAGTAAATACAATTAATTTTGTATAAAATTTTAAATAAAAATTAAAAAAAAAAGTTTTTAATTTTGAATTAAATATAAATAACTAAATATACGCTTACGTTTTTTTTTTTGCCATATTTATTCCTTAATATGGATGAAAAGTAACATAGACACTTCATTTAATTATGATATGATTGAACTTATTAAAATGAAAATGTTTAATTTGTTTTTGGACATTAAAATAAAAATTTTCTAGTATATTTATATCTTCCAATTTCTGTTCTTTAATTCCATGTAAGCATTTTTTTAATAAAAAACTATAGCTTTCCTATCTAGGTAGCATGCCAAATCATAAGATGAAATCTTTTGACCATATTTTGCTCAAAGCTCATGGCGAATTGTTTAAATAATTGAATAATATTTTTCCTTTTTTTTAGGCGAATTAGTTAAAATAATTTATACAATTCGTCATATTATATGACAAATTATATTAACCGTACCATATATATAATTATGGGAACAAATTGACCAATTTCGTAATTATGAGACTCACCTGTCTCATCAGTGTAAAAAACTACTCTGTTTTTTATCTCTCTCCCTTATCAGTCAGTCGATGCCAACTTCTCTATGCCTTTTTCCATATAAAAGTCAAAAAATTGGACACATAGTGGCTAATAAATCATTATTAATATCTATTTGATCTCTCCATGTGATCATTGAATTGGAGCAAAATTTGATCCATATTAATAGGATAGGAAGGTTAATAATTTTTTTTCTGTGATATATATGTGGGTCATTTCCTTCATATTTTCTATTTTGGTTTGTTTATTTTTGGTAAGAAAATATGTTTTGTAATTTTTGTTAATAAAATAAGCACAAATATGATATTCACATTTTCTTTCATATTTCCTCATGTATTTTCTTAGCAACCAAACACATAATACACTTTTCCTTCAAATTACTTTTATATCTCCATCATTTTTCTTGTTCAACCAAACAACCAAAGAAATTCAGTTTTCTTTTTTATTTCACTTTCTTTTCAACTTAATTTTGTTTTTCCTAACAAAATCAGGAACCAAACACAGTGTTAGTGTATAGTTAGATAGATTAGATACATGTAAGCATAAACATGACTTAAATATAAATATTTAGGATCTTTGAAACCCATAATTCTACAATAAACAATAATAGAATATACCTTAATCCATAGCTTTTCCAATCGGTGGCGTAAACACTTAGACTGTGTTTCTATCTTACAACCTTAATATTCCATGTACTCAAGCTTAATTAGATGGGTTAGTAGCACAAGCCTTCTTGGTTGAGATATGACCAACCCCAAGCCATTTTATATAAATATCACTTCCATTAAGTGATTAAAGTCATCATAAATATGACCTTACATATTCCCATAACATATAAACTTTTGATATTTCAAGATATTAATTAAAACCCTTCATATTATTGCAATTAAATAATGTTATAATTTTATTTGAGACATTAATGTCTTACATTATCCCACTTGGCTCAAGTGAAATTATCCAACATAAATGATCAAATAAACACAATGCACATACATGAATTATCATTTATAGGCAATAAAACTTGTAAGAGTTGTAGCGATTCCACATCATCTAAATTGACATAGTCCCTTCCATGTACTACATTATAAGTTCCACTACATATAATGATTTTTATTGATGAATCATACATTAGGTCCAACATTAATAACTTAATAAAGATAGACCTGTTATCATTATTCCATAACAATAATGTATATAAAATGGAAAATAGGAACAACAGAAACATTTTATTATTGAGCTCAGGTATCAATCCAACAACATACATTAAGATTCATTAATGCCCATATTTTCAATATGACCAATAAATGCTTTGGACGGCAATCCTTTCATCAAAGGATCCGCTATCATAGAATCTGTGGTGCTAATATGTTCAATTGACACTTTATGTTTCTGTATTTTTCTTTAACTGTAAAGTATTTCAATTCCATATGCTTAGCACCCTTGGAATACTTATCATTCTTAGAGAAGAAGACAGCTGCAGAATTATCACAATAAATTTTCAGTAGCTTGGCAATACTGTCGACTATTCCAAGTCCTGAAATAAAGTTCCGCAACCAATTAGCTTGAACTTTTTTAAAGCAAGCTACAAATTCAGCTTCCATGAAACTGCTTCTCCTGCCAACATGAATAATGTCGATGCAACAATTATCGATTGTTTCACACTTTTCCATGAAACTGCTTCTCCTGCTAATATGAATATATATCCAAAAATGGACTTTCTTGTATCCACATATCCAACAAAATCAGAATCTGAATACCCAACCACCTCAAGATGATAATATCTTTTATACATAAGCTTGTTCGGTGCTTGCAAATATCTTAGAATTTTCTTTACAGCCTTCAAGTGAACCATTCCTGGATTACTTTGATATCTACCATGCATTTCAACTGCAAAATTAATATCTGGCCTTGTGCACGTTTGAGCATACATCAAGCTCCCAACAATAGATACATAAGGAATATCTTTTATTGGCCTTCGTTTCAAATCATTTTTAGGACATTGCATGAGACTAAATTTATCCCCTTTCTGAATTGGAATGGGAGACACTGAGTATTTGTCCATTTTGAATTTCTCTAAAACTTTATTGATATACCCTTTTTGAGATTAACCAACTAGCCCTTTAGACCGATCTCGAAATATTTCTATTTCGATTACATACTTTGCCTCTCCCATATCTTTCATTTCAAAGTTTTTAAAGAGAAAATCTTTAGTCTCACATAACAAACCAAGATAACTAGTTGCAAGCAAAACATTATCAACATATAGAACCAAAAATATAAACTTAATCTCATTGATCTTCAGATATATATATCGATCAACAATATTTTCTTTAAATCCAAAGTTAACAATGGTATCATTAAACTTAAGATACTACTACCTGGATGCTTGTTTAAGTCCATATATTGACTTATTAAGATTACACACTAAATTTTCCTTCCCTTCAACTGTAAAACCCAATGGTTGATTTGTATAAATATTTTCATCCAAATTCCCATTTACAAAAGCAGTCTTCACATCAATTTGATGCAACTCTAAATCATTATAAGCTACTAAAACCATAATAATTCTGAAAGAATATTTCTTGGAGACTGGTGAAAATGACTCTTTATAATCACCCCACTTTTCTAAGTAAAGCCCTTAGCAACAAGTCTTGCCTTGTAACGTTTAAGATTGCCATAAGAGTCATGTTTGGTCTTAAAAATCCACTTACATCTAACTCTTTTGGAATCTTCTGGTAATTTTACAAGATCCCAGACTTCATTTTGTTCCATGGACTTTAACTCTTCTTTCATGGCACCTATCCATTTATTAGAATTATCACAGCTAATGGCCTGTGAAAATGAAACTGGATCATCCTCAATTCCTAAGTCAAAATCTGACTCTTGGAGCTAAACCACATAATCATCTGATATAATAGGCCTTTTCTCTCTTTGAGACCTCCTTATTGAAATCTCTTATGGTTCACTTATAATAGGTTCGTTTTGACTAGTGGGAATTGATATTTCCTTAATTTCCATATTTGATGGAACCATACTCCCATTAACTTCTTCATTTTCAATGAACCTATTCCAATTTCAACAATTATGGTGGAATGATTAGGACAATAAAATATATGCCCTTTCGACTTTTCTGGATAACCAATGAAATTACTACTAATTGTTCTTGCATCTAAACTTTAATTTTTGCTTGACTACCCCAAATATGTAGATGTCGTAAACTTGGTTTCCTACCAATCCAAAGCTCAAATGGTGTCGTTGGAGCTGCTTTACTAGGAACACGGTTTAATACATACATGGGAGTTTTCAAATCATACATCCACAATGA
The DNA here is from genome assembly GCA_001753735.1 of Embelia ribes. NCBI lineage: Eukaryota > Viridiplantae > Streptophyta > Magnoliopsida > Ericales > Primulaceae > Embelia > Embelia ribes. The sequence goes on along the minus strand of MKEJ01042574.1, from coordinate 4,751 downwards.
AATGGGTAAAGACTTTTTACTTATCATACTCTTAACCATATCCATCAAAGTTCAATTACGCCTTTTAGATATACCATTTTGTTCTGGTGTTCCTGCCATTGTGTATTGAGCAGAAATATCACGTTCTTCAAGGAATTTAGCAAATGGACCAGGAAGTTGCCCAATTTCATTATACCTTCCATAATACTTGACGCCTCTATCAGATCTAATAATTTTCACTTTCCCGTCTAATTGCTTTTCAACTTCATTTACATAAATCTCCAAAGAATTTACTGCTTAAGACTTATCATGTAGCAAGTAGACATATCCACAATGTGAAAAATTATCGATAAAGGTAATGAAATATTTATCATTAATGAAAGTATTTACATAAAAGGATCCACATATATCAGTGTATATAATTTCAAGAAGCTGAGTGCTCATAGTGGCTCCTTTCTTTGTGTGTTTTGTCAGTTTTCTCTTAATACAATCCACACAAATGTTAAGGTCAGCGAAATCCAAATCTGGAGGAATATCATCTTTTACTAATCTTTCTAGTCTTGCTTTGGATATATGACATAACTTTTTATGCCACAAGTAAGCAGAATGTTCATTCACTAAATTTCGTTTAGTGCCAATACAATGATGCGATATTAAAAGTATTTCAATATAATGATTATCAAGTTTTAACTTATACAATCCATCACAAAGAACACCACAACCAATTATACTGGTATTTTTAAACAAGCTAAAATAACCTTTATTGAAATTAAAAGTATACCCAGAAACATCCAGTTTAGATAATGAAACTAAATTCCTAGAAATACTAGGTACATAAAAAGTCTCATATAGATCTAAACAGTAACCAGAGTCTAGGATAAGACATTAAGTCCTGATAGCTTCAACTGGCACTTTTATTTTGTTTCCCATGAAGATAAACTTTTCAATTGGGCTTATATTCCGGATTGTAAGGAATCCCAGCATCATATTAGAAACATGTGTTGTACATCCACAATCAATCCACCAAGTATTATAAAGAACTTCAGTTAAATTTGATTCAAAATATACATAAGCACTAGGCTTACCTTTACTTTTAAACCAAGCTTTCCGTTTCAAACAATACTTCTGGTAAAGCCCAGGTTTCCCATAGAAATGACACTTGTCCTTACTTGATACCTTCTTCTGGATCTAGGAAGAGGATTCATTAGCCTTTAAAGGTTCATTCCCCTTTCCATGCTCTTTCCCTTCACTATGCTTCTTTCCCTTCTTTTTAGCTCCTTCAACTCCTTGAATGTTCACATAATGAACATAATGAATTCCTTGATTCTTCAGTCTTGTTTCCTCTTGAACTAACATACCATACAACTTGTGCATATTCTATTTATCTTTCATGGTGTTATAGTTCATTTGGAAAGGCCCATACTCAGACGGTAATGAGTTTAAAATAAACTGAATAAGGAAATTTTCATTCAAATCCATTCCCAAAGACTTAAGTTTTGCTCCAATATTTGTCATTTAGACAACATGCTCATGGATAGTACGAGAGCCATGAAACTTCCTAGTAGTCAGCGTACCCATTAATGTCCCAGCAAGAGATTAATTGGCTGTTTGGGAACGCTCTCCCACAAACTTTAAGAATTTAGCACTTTCAGTTTTGGGAATAGTTGACTTGATGTTATTTGCAACACTCATTCACATAAACATTAAACTTAATATGTTTGACATTTCCCAATTATTATAATGGGTTACGTGTGCCTCATTGCTAGAATCAGTAATAGCAGCAGGCTTATTACTTGATAGTGTCATATCAAGATTCAATACACCGAGGTGAAATTGAACTTGTTCACTCCAATGAGCAAAATTTAACCCATTAAACATTGGAACAGATGAAGCATGCATATAAAACGTTACAAGCACAGATTTTGCACGAATTAAAATTACTTAATGCTTTGAATAAAAAAAACAAAAAACAAAAATTACTTTAATAAGATCGTAGATATATAAATATATTAACGTTCTCCTTTGGGCAAAACACTAATATAATACCTAAAATGATGCTAAATAATATTTAACATTAATTTTGACAACATTGTATGCACTCATTATAAGTATCTAATATCTTTGGACAAATAGACAAAATAAGAATGCACAAAATATTATCAAAACATTATCATTATATTATAAGAACAAATAATCGAACTTTGGGTGATTCATAATGCCTTATAATAAATTTTTTTTACTAGCATCAACCATGAATTCATAAATAACTTAATCACTTTGGTAATTAAATGCTAATAACAACACGTAATGGTAGAATATGAATTTTGTATCAATTATAAAACTTTATGTTTCAATCACTTTGGTGATTAGAAAACCATTTAGTATAATTGATTAAATCATGCCTTAGAAATAAATAAATCTATCATAATAATATTCACAGTATAATAATAATATATGGTGCTAGTTTCATTAATATTTCATGAAAACAAATAACTAGCACCATCCAACATAGAGGCAGTGGCCTTTTACATACGTTTGTGTTTGGAAATATAATTTCATAACATTATAATAATTCTGAAATATAAGGATATTATTATCATATGTTTGCATAGACAATTATCAATTCATTATCAATTTTTTAAAGAACCTTGGAATGCAATAAAGGCCACAACATTAATTTTGAATAAGAATGTTGTACTGCTATGACTTTATATTAATTTAATAATATCTTTGCACCATTACTTTAGAAAACAGAAGGTTAACTTTTCACTATATCCAAAATAGTTTTGTGTCTAACGATGAACAATGAGGTGAAAGGCATCTTAATTCCAAACGTAAGAATAAAAATAACATGTGTTGAAAATCATGAGTTTCTTTAATCTTACTTTGATACCATATGTAAGCATAAACATGCCTTAAACATAATTATCTAGAATCTTTGAAACCCATAATTCTACAATAAACAATAATAGAACATTCCTTAATCCATAACTTTTCCAATCATTGGCGTAAACATATAGACTGTGTTATTTCTCACAACCTTACTGTTCTTTGTACTCAAGCTTAATTAGATGGGTTAGTAAGCCTTCTTAGTTGAGATAGGACCAACCCCAAGACCCTTTATATATATATCACTTCCATCAAGTGATTAAAGTCATCATAAATATGACCTTACACATTCCCATAACATATAAACTTTTGGTATTTCAAGATATTAATTAAAACCCTTCATATTATCTCAATTAAATAATATTATAATTTTATTTGACACATTAATTTCTTACAATACAAGCATCAAATATTTTGTTACAAATATAAGCAAAATTTTTCTTGCTTTTAAAATTAGATTTCCTTGACTATATAACGGTAGAAATTAGAAATTGACGTGTCAAATAAATCCCTCAAGACACAAGCTTAATTGTTTATAATTCTGGATAACACCATCACAAAACAATCGTATGATCTAAACCATTAATGCTATACGTCTGAGCAACATGAATCAATAATAATTAATAAACAGTGCGCATTGCACGACTTAACCTAATTTCACTATTTATTATGAAGTTATAAGGGAAATGTTGATGCCAATCGAAGATGTAATTTTTTCTTATTCATATCAGCTTGTAAGAATATCACGGTGGAGCGTCCCACGATCCTCAAGCAGAAACATCTCCCTTGGCTTGTTAGACTCAAGTCACGCTAGTCGCACTTTCAAAATCTCATTCGTGCATGGATTAGCATCTCTCGTGACCACCACATTGACATATCCAATCTCAATTCAAGAATTGGTGACTTTTTTTAGCTAGCATCTGATATAAGAGTTGGTCGAGGCTAACAACATCTGTGATTATTAACCTCCTTCGAATCAAACTCAAACTCACCAACGTATACGTTACATATTCCATTAAATTGCAGGTTCGGATAGACAATTCATATCATGGACACTTACTATGTAACGTGACAATACATGCCATAGAAAATGTAACATGATCTTGAGGATCATCAAAGAAATACACCACCCACTTTCAGGCGAAATCTATTCAAAGGATCAAAACTTAACATGAAAAATACACAACGTAGTTCATGCTTGATTGGATGCTTTCGAAACAACCTAAGAGTTTGACAATCTCGAATCCCGCATAAGATATTTATCCAACCATGACCACAAATTGGATAATCTAAACCGGTAGATAAATTTGTTCGGCCTTTAATTTAGTTCATAGTCATCCCTTTAAATAAAACGGAAATTGTTATTATGGTGGCGAATATCCACTTCGGTTACAGTAAAATTTCTAAAAATTAATAATGTTGGGACCATGAAATGTTATTAATGTAGAAAGATATTAATTAATCGATAAATTAATAATTTATCTATTAAAAAATTATTTTTTGATTCTACGAATATAAATTTAATAACATAAAACATCACTGTATGTACATCACTAATACATGTATCCAATTTCGTAAATTAATTTAAAAGAAAATTCATTGTACATACGTATATTTATGAAAATAAGTACAATGGTATTCATTGTTTTTAATACGTAAACAATATTTATTGTATTGACTAATTAAATAAAGTTCAATACAAAGTTCATTGCATCTATGGGTTCATTGTACTAGAATTAAATACATTAAAAAATTTAGAGATGAAATGAGAAGAAATCCACCTAGATTTAGATTTCAAAAAAAATAACAAACAGCATATTCATATTTCACTAAATTGTCCTTGTTATGTTTGTAATTTTAGAGAATTATTAATTTATGATATT
>MKEJ01042568.1:0-15291 GCA_001753735.1 Embelia ribes | reverse complement strand
TTGGAAACAGGGTTTTTTTTTTTTTTTTTTTTTTACTTACGTAAGATTGTGTGGGCAGGTGGTGAAAGATGTGGTGTTGACCATAAATCAGGCGATTGAGCCAGTGGAGAAGGGCATGACTAAGATCCAGGAGAAGTTGCATATATCAGTTTCTGAGGACGATGATGAAGAAAAGCAAAAGCAGGAAGTCAAAGTTGAAGAGCATGTTGAGGAAAAGTTGGTTGATGAAGGGAAGCAAAAGCTCGACTTTGAAGAGCATTTACAGGAAAAGTTGGTAGTTGATAGGAATAGGGGCAATTAGAGCTGAGGAATAGACAGAGCATTAGAGATCGATAGAAAGGGATTTCTTTTCTGGGTTGTAGTTGATTTTCCTGATTCTTCGTTTACTTCCTTTTTGTCAGCAAGCGGTTTTTTTGTTGCTCTTTTAGGTGGCTGTGATAGTAAATGCGTGTGCAATTCTAAATCCTGAATCTTTGCACATTGGTCTGTTAGATGAATGTACTTTGCTTATGAGCTTCAAAGCAGCATACAATTCCAGTACTATTTTCATCGTGTTCTGACGAATATATCTATATATGCATATCACAGTTACAGAAAATGTTTAAGCTATTTTAGGATCATGGTAAAAGAACCTTGTGATTGCAGGGCGTCACCTATCAGAGCATTGCCCAACAAATTCGTGGCTGTGCATAACTGGGGACGGTATAGTTTTTCAGATGACGATATCTATTTACTGATTCAAGAACCAGTTCTAACAGTTTTCTGAATCCATCTAACCAACTCGAAAACTCAAGAAAAAAAGTCAGAAATGGAAGATAACTTGGGGATAAATTTACTTTTGTGTAATCATTCATGAAGCACAGTATCAGCATTAGAAGCTACATATTGCAGCATGAACTCTTTATTCCCGATACAGGGATAGAAGGTAAAAAAAAAAGAGAGAAGAAAGACAATTCAACAGAGAGCAAAATTGAATCACCTACAGACCGAGTGGCATTGACAGTTCCCAATAAGAGCTCTTTCTAATGGACAAATAAATATAAATAGAACCAGATCTGGCAATGCAAGCACAAGGTGCATACACAGTGAAGTTTCGATCCCATGGAGAAGAACTGGGAATATAGCCCAATTGCTAAGATAAAAGCTTCGGTACAATGATCCATGGATCAGCCATAGACAAATCAACCGGAAAAGAACATCCTTTCTATATGAACATCAAAGTATGATCTTCTTTTGTCGCATCTTGTTAAAAGAATTCAAGTATCTCAGCATTCTTAAATTCTCCGCAGCAGTCAACCACTTTGAATTTACTACGATCAACAATATAGTTTGTACATGGTATCTAAGCTCATATTCTTCAAATGGCACCTGCTTTGACAAATCATAATTGCGCAAAAAGAATTTCATTCCATGTATCAGGAACACCAGGCAAGCACCAATGTAGGCAATCGCGCACACCTGGCGTGGCCTTGATACTGTACCGAGATATATGACCCTCGTCTCTCAGTTCAGATATTGCCGTTATGTCCAAAAGCTTAACCTTGGTTCCTTTCACAGCACTAGCAGCAAGAAGATCACTAGACTCATCCTTTAAAACTTCTTTGTCAACCGAAACAGCTGTATTATCACAAGTACCTCCAGTATTCCAATCCCCGTTAAAAAAGTGTTTCGGTGAGATAGACCGAAAAAAAACTTTCAACCGTGGATATTTTGGAAGCTGTGAGTTAACCCAGCCAACAATACTGTGTACGGTAAAATTTTTAGCAGCATAGATCTGAGCAATCTTCTTGTTGGTATTGGGCTTTCCCTCAACATGCATCACCCACCTGTTACCTTGAAACTTTCCCTTGTTCCAATGATGTCCAGTATTGAGAACTAGAACATTGAATCTGTGGATGAAGCGTTTTAGAAACGCCGGTGGTCTATCAAGGTGCATAGCGAAATCGGTTAGGGGGTTAGTGATATTAAGTGGTTCCAAATCTGATAGGCTTGCGGACCAGTAAAAAAGGATTGTGGTGTTGGTGGTAGGAAAACGATATACCCACCCATCGGGGCGTACTGCGCCACGTGCCTTGACGAGACCATACTCTTTTCCCACATCAATAACGTCGGGCCTCTCTTCACCACCTGTCACCATGCACATTAACGACTGAAATTGCTGCCTGCCCAGTGAATCCCCGACAAAAGCAAGAGTTTTGTTCCTCATCCTGCAAGTAAATTATCAGCAACAAGTCACCTTCCAATTCCAGAGAGAAAACACAAATGGCCTGTCCGGAACCCAAATACATTTAAGAAAAAGAAAAAGAAAAAGAAAATTTCTTACTGTCGGCACTGATTGAAAGGCGAAAGAATTGTGAGTTTATCAAATTTAGAAACCATACACTTACACACCAAAACAAATCACCAAGAGCAACAGAGATTTCTTTATCACGTAATGCTTTGTTTTTTGTAAGCAACAACCATAAAGACTAAAAAAATTGTACCAGAGACGTTCAATAGTAAGTGTACCAGGACTAGCCACAAGAGTCACCTTTCCAAAAATTTAGGCCCAGTAAATTCTTCCATTGCACAATCCTTCGGCTGCCATCGCAACTTCTCATATGCAAAATCTGTACGTTGTGTAAGGCGGCAAGCCCACATCCCTGATAACCACTGTTGGCAACCAAACCCAGAATACAGAGGCCGGGCATTATCTTCAACCCATTTTCCTTTCGCATAGTTACATTCTGAAATTTTCAAAAAAATTAAAATTAAGCTGGATATTACTGCGTATAACAATCAAAACAGGAAAATGAATGGGAAACAATTAGATATATTTTTACAATTTTCATTAAATTTCAAATATAATCAGTGAGTACGCCAGTCAAGTTTCTGATGCACAACCAGAGATCACAATAACCAGATCATGTACGAGCTCCTTTTGCATGAATGATTGGATTTTTTTCAGGACCAAACCGAGCGTACAGCAATACCATGACATAAACACGACATTTGGAAGGGTAGTCCAGGGGACCTCTCTGGTGATATAATCAGTGTGTGCTGGAAAAAGAATTGAAGGATAGCAATCTACCTTCACTTGACGTGTTAGTAGCTGAATTCTTACTATCTGCTTCTCTTGATGAAGAGTCTTCATTCATAGAAGTACTAGAGTCTACTGAATCTTTTCCTGGCAATTCTGAAATATTTTTTCCATCGGAAACTTGCTTGGACTTTGCGTTTATTCTGATCTTCCCGGGTGTTTCTGTGCCACCATGGTAAGAAAAAGAATTTTAAATGCTAAATTGTTAATGCAAAAACTCCTCTAGCTCTGCTATATTGGAGAAAAAATTATATCCAGCAAAGCAACACAAGCTATTGAATACAAAAACTATTCTTTGTTAAAACCCAAGTCTTGCAATCAAAATAACTATCAGAAGTTGAACCACTACAAGCATATGGATGGGAGATCAGCTCTCTACAAGAGCAACTAGATTAGCGATCCTGGTCCAAGACGAATTATACAGAGCAAACAAAGAAGAAGAAGAAAACAACACCACCATCCTGAGCACAATATATGTGCCCCTGATCCCACATTTGACCATGGTTATTGGCGGTTTTACAGATGAAAATCTTGTCTTTAAGGGCAAACACAAAAGCAACTTCGTGTAGGAGATGTGTACCTTGCTCTAATACGACCATCATTCTAGTAAACTATCTTTTTTCATGGAATGAATCGAGGCAAGGCTCTATTAGACTTACACTTTCCTTAATGCACTTTCACATCAGGCAACAGAACTACCTTCGAATTTTTCTGCCCATGAGTACAAAATTATGATCGTAATAAACAATAGTACTATTTTAAAGAAATTTCCAAAGTTGCACCACCAAAACGACACATCAGGATTTACAACTAGACGATTACGATAATAAACCACAGACTAAAAAGAATCTGAATACAGCAATGAGCAACATCTAGAAAGATGGCAATAAGACAAATTTTCAACATAGTAGAAACAGCTAACACAAAATCCTCAAATGAAATTTTGCTTGCCATTAAAAGGAGACATTCACAACATAGTTTTCAAGTATTGACGGTCATTATCTCAAAAACAGAAATAGAAGGAAATATGTACCTTTCTCCTCAGCAGGAGCAATGTTCGAAGGTACTTTTTTGGCTGAACCATCTGAATGTTTTGCGTCTTGCTTTTTCATCTCTTTCACTTCAATTTCTCCTTCACCTTTCCCCGTAAAACTAGCTGATTTCACATTTGTTTCAGCATTTTCCGTTCTAGAAGAGCTTTCTGGAGGATTTTCCAAGGTTTGTGGATCAAAATGATGTTGCTCTAGCTGATGTGCTACCTCTTTACTATCAGCTAAGACAGGTGGTTTGCAAGTTTTAAATATGAGATTAGATAGCAGAAAAATAACAATAGACTAAGTATACTAAATCCAAAACCTGGAGGCAGCTGCAACAAACTATTCTGAGGTGGAAGCAAGGAGGTGAGCAGCGGAGATTTATCCCATGCCCAGAAAAGAATTGTTGTGCAGACAAGTGCTAAGAGACCGAAAGAGATTTGTGTTCCCTTTAATCCGTAAAAACCTCCTTTCATCCTATAAAAAACCATAGGTTTCAAAATCAAGTCATCGGTCGATTTCTTCGAACATACAAACATTAATTGGAACCGAAAAATAAGTGAAAAGAAAAACTCCATTAAAAAGTAATCAATCGCTGATCAGGAAAATTTCTGATGCTTAGTGTTTGAAAAAAGCATGATAGACATATAGGTTGCAAAATATATTCATTCCTTGCTAAAATCTAGAAAACAACTGAGGCTCTAAAGGAGATCAACTACGAGTACGATTTATCATAAAAAAACTGTAGTTTGCCTGAATCAATTCATGACCTTATCAAGTAGCAACTAAAAAATAATGTCCGACTACCAAATAAAATAGAACTAAGACCACGAGCACCATAACTATCACCGCTATTTTTATTATACCAGTTGCATTTGTAAACCTCTAAAATGAAATCTTCAAGCAATTGCTAAGAAGTAACCATAATCACCCACATCATGACAAATTATTCCACATTACATTCCTTGAACCACTCGGGCGAACCAAGAACCTAAAGCGTCTTTTTCCTTAGCAACTTATCGGACAAGTTCTCTCTGCATCATCTCTGTGATTGTGGCAAAGCTTTAGGCTCTATCTATTATATGTATGTATGTATAGTCCTCAATTTAATGTATGCCACTCTTTGAACCCTATATTACTCACAAATTACAAAGTCACCCCATACATTGGTATTAACTAAGATTAGATCTAAATTTATATTTCATAATTTTGCATGCTACTATGGAATTATTTAGAAGTATATTCAAATTAGTTTATTAGTCAAGGAAAAACTATAAACAATTTACTTTCTTTGATTGTTTCTATGTCTGGATACCTGTTACAATCAAAATCTAATGTACTAATGTATTTTATGCTATCAACAAATTATTCCTTCTCAATTTAAAAAAAAAAAAATCTATTTAACAGATTGATTAATCATATACAAAAATATACATTTATGAATAATTTGTGGGCAGAAAATATTTATTCACATAATTAATATCTCGGGTCAATAGCTTTATGCACACAAAAATAATTTAAAAATAATTACCAAATATAAAAAAATAAGGAAAAATAAAGCAAAAAATATGTATCCTATGAATATATCGAGAGTAAACAAACCTCAAGGCGTCTTTTTCAAGGTTTATTTAACTGAGTCGAGTGTTTATCAAGTCTGATTGACCAGTAATTTCTCTTTCTTTTTTTTTTTTTAGAGAAGATAAATGATGCCATGAAAACTTTTAACATTTGATATCTTTCCTGCTTGTTATCACATAGTATATGCTGGTATGTATTAAATATGTATCCCACTTAGTTTTCCACCAGTTCAAGTTAGAAACATCTTACCTAAATATTGCAATTTGATAAGAGTTTCAATAAATACCCATCTCCAGATAAACCACTTCATTAGTAATGCAAGTTTATTGATTGTCACAATAGAACAACTTAAAATCAAATAAAATTGTGGATCGCAAACCAAATCAACTGCCAAAAATTTGTCACTCATCATCAACAGTTCATTCATCAAAACAGATCAATTTTTACACAAAACATCGTGAATAACGAGCATATCAGCATTCACACCTGTCTTTTTCATTTAATTTCCGTATCCATTTCTCTTACAGAAGTCAATATCTTAGAGGTCATAGATACCATACTTTTCAATACATTTTCTTAAAATTATTAAAATAATCACGTATCGTATACTAAAATATAAGAATATATTATTCTCTAATCTTAACAAGAGTTTTACAGTTTTGGTGGATTAAAAAAGTTTACATTTTAGTAGAAAAATTAGTAAATTTAATCACCCAAAAATCTATGATAGCAATAATCTTGAAATTTTAGAAATGCTATTAGAAGATGGTGTTGTACAATAATTTGTGCACGAAGGTAGTATAAAACAATTCTGATCCAAGATTACAAATTTTAGAAATAAAACCAGAGAAATCTACTATTTATAAAACTGGTACAAGTGCTCAAATGAAAATTAGGAACTTCATACATGTATAAAACAATTCTGATCCAAGATTTCTATGAGGCAAACAGATCCGATGAGGGTTCTCTAATTTTTATTTTATTTTATTTTATTTTTTACCTGTATCTCAGGGGAAGTATCAGTAAGAGCTCAATTGAAGCATTTTTGTCCGGAAAGGGTTATAGCAGAGGGAGAGAGAGAGAGAGAGAGAGAGAGAGAATCGGAAGATGATACGGTCACAAGTTTATATTTATTTATGTATAAATTGATTATATATAAAATTATGTACGGAGGATTTTGTGGGGAAATGACGGAGGTTTCATATATAAATAGTAATAGTAATGTTGAAAAATAGATCTCTGTCTTATAATTTAATTCCGTCCCTTTTAATTTAATTTAATTTAATAATGTCATATTGTTATCTTTAAAAGGATTTATTCATCATGGCAATGAAGTGCACAACGACAATGTGAACATTCTGAATTATGACCATTTTTATGTTGAGTGATATTCCCTCTTTATTTTTCTATTTTAGATATTTAGTTTTTTTTTTCTTTTTTTAAATTAAAAAATAACAATTTTTACAAATTTAAATTAAATTATCACTATTGCACTTTATAATCATCACTAGTAATTAGAATAAGATTAAATTTAATAAGAACATGTTAAGTGATTTGTGCTTCCTACAATTTTAAACCTCATTAGAAAAAAATGTCCAATAGCAATTCAAAAAAAGGATACATAAACTGCATAACTCAAAAATATTTACAAATATCTGCACACCCTTTAGAATAAGAAAACAAGGGAAATTATTTTAATAAATTTTTTTATTTATAAATCGAATCCATTGTTTTAATGTTGACCATTGGTGATTTATCTAAGAGTTTAAGAAGGTCTTTAAAGATTTGCACAAATTCCTTGCACAAATAAGGTTGAGACTCTACCATAAAAATCTCATAATGCTTATCTTCAAATTCGGAACCAGATACAGCTGAAAACTAAAATATTCTGTAGAAAAATCAATCCATCTATCAAATGCTTCCGTGGAAAATCGTCCTATACATGGATTGATTGATACATGTATCGGATTGATTGATGCATGGGCGATCGGAAAGCTTGTGGTGGTGGTTTATGAACATTTTGTTTTCTGCTTTGATTCTTTTGTTTTTTTTAATCTTGATTCAATTATAATAAAATAAGAGAGATTTTTCCTGATCACGGTTTTCCAATTATTCTGTCCGTAATTTTTCTCTTGTTTTTATTGGCTTTTTTGTAGATTTCTATGACGTTTTGATAAAAAAAAATCCATTGCTGCTTTCATATTTTTGCGTGAATAATTGATTTTATCCAAAATTACTAAAGACCAATTTTCCTCAATGCTAAAACCGACTAAGAGCCACGTGGTCTGCAGTCCCCGATCTCCAAAGCAATATTTCGAATTATTTTTGTTTTGGAAAACAATGTTCAATAATTTTCTTATTTGGTTATGAATACGTATATCACGACTTACTGATTGAACAAATAATATGTGACACACGAGAGATTAGCATTGGTATGATAGCAACATCTACCATTTGCACAATATATAATAGCAATTTAAAAAAATAATTTATACATACAAGATGATAAGAAAAGTGCGAAGGTGCATAAATATTCACCATTTTTATGCAATCGCCATCATTTCGTATTTAATTAAAAATAATAATATTCATACCAACTAATTGTAACAGCTTGAATTGTACAACCCATAAAACAACGCGTCTAATTATAGACAACATAATCCAAATTAGTATAAAAAAACTGATACAAATATCATCACGTTTTAATTAATGTATCAGATATCTACGTAAGTAAGCATGGAACATAACAATCAAAGTAGTCAATTTTCTTAACGCGTTTGCATATCAATCAGCGTCAGTCACGTTAGGATTTCACACTAGATTTCAATCTTTGATGTATTGTTCCATACACAGCTATTTGAGTCGTCGTTTTTCTCGACCATTCAAAACCATCATTCATAATGTGAGGGTCACAAAATCTCAAACTACTTAAAAAGGGGGCAATTGTTGCATTTCTTTTATGATAAATTTTTGAACTTTAAACTTATAATTTGATTTTGAGGTTTCTTTCAGTGATAATTCATTTTTAAATTATGAAAAAACTTGACATCAGGAACTGAATAAACCCGATGGTTTCAGCTGGAGCAACCTCTTTTGCTCCAGACTCGAATGGAACTATAGTCCATAGCCAATAGTAAAACCACATAAAAACCACAATACAGATTATATGACCATCAAGTAACACCGGATAAGTTAAACATGAACAATAGTACTTATAAAAGACCACCACGAAAACATGGGAGCTGAACCAAACAATATATCTGGTATTAAGTTACTATTCCATGCGGGTCATGTAGTATTGAGCAAAAAAGAAGAGACATCATCCCCAAAATAGGGTGCAACATGTAGTTTATTGATAACACTATTAAAATGCAAGTTTAGTAATGATCTATTTCACTAGGGGATTCCGACACTAGCACACAGAAAACTTGGCACCAATATATTATCTTCAATACGTATACAAAATTGCATAAACTTGAGACTTTCAATATGGATATTAAGTCTAAACATGGGACTAGATTCTTAATTTTTCTTGCTTTTAAAGTGAACTCTTACTAAAGGCCCCAGCTTCACTTTGACGAACCGAACACTGGCGCCCAGTGCCTGAAGAGTTTAACTGCTAAATTTCGTCATCACCTCATAAAACATGGGATTACTAGCTTAAGGCAACTATCAGCATGTCTGATTTGAGCCAAATCTATCGAAAACTGAGCACGAGAAATATACATGGCATGTGGGCAATCAACGTCAAATGCAGCGCCTCTAGGAGTCTATAGACTATCATGGCTTTTTCTTTGAATTATTTCACCAAATATAAAATCTCAAGAACATCCTCTACATAGCATAAACATTAACCTTGATGAAACCGATTTCCTTCGCATTGCTGCAGAAGCACTGCCGGCAACAAATGAGCGCATACTTCCTAATCAACCCATGAGGGTTCCCACAGACCCGGCTGCACAAGAGATATATTAACATCAATTTATCTACATAGAAACAAAAACAATCTCAGTTTTATCTAGTGGCAAAAGCAGATGTGAGGTATGCAGTCCCTTTTATAAGCAACAACTTAAAGCAACTCATAACCAAAATAATCTAGTCCTGCTAAAACTGTCGCAAATGAAACTAAAATCAAACTCAAGTATTAGTGAGTTATCCTCAAAACCATAGACTATTACTCAACCTAACAAATAAGTTGCAAAACTTATCATCTGATTTAGATTTAAGAGCTTTAGCATTACATCAACTTCTATAAAATCATCAACAAGTATAAAAGCTATATATAAGAGTACAATATAGAAGTTGTAAAAAAGTCTTAAAGTGGGCGTTGTAGCTTTTAGCTAAAGGTTTAGACCATTATTATTTTCCCACTCCTCTCAGCAAAAACCCTCGTTTTTTTTTCTTTTGCTCCTAACCTCTCCTTGTGCCCTTAACCAATATGCATCGCTGCCCGATGGCCACCACTGTTCACTTTTGACAACAGGGCTTCTTCTTCTTCAAGAAACCATATCAGCTCTAGTTTTGGTAAAGGATAATATAACATATCATATGAACGATTAAATAAGCTAAATAGTCAATCTTTTATAGGACTGTTATAACAGGCTGTGAATATATACTCGTATGGATAGTTATATAGATAGAATAATATAGAATGGTTATAAAGTCTGATGACAATCCTGTATAAATCTATCAGCATAACATATGTGATGTACACTTTCATAATCTGTTGCACGACAATTTAACAAAAACTCATTGTATAACTTAATAAATTATAACCATTTTGAATAGAAAATAGAAAGCACCCCATAACCAAATGATAGCAAGCAGACAGAAAACATAAAGAAACAAACAGATGTTTAGATCCGCAATAGATGTTCACAGAAGGGCGATGCCAACAGGCAAACGACAGAAACCCGACAACCTATGGCTTCCAATGGTGAAGAGATGTGGCAATGATGTTTGGAGAGATGATACGGCCCCAAGCTCAGTTTGCATCATAGTGACCGAAGTCCTGAGCCTAACCCAAAGTATCGCATGAGTTTGGATCACAAAGGGAAGGAAGCAGAGTACTCGCAAGCTAGCTTAAATTGCATGGCTTGCATGCAAGACAGTGATGATGTAGCATATCGGGATGAGGTGGCAAATGAATGGCTATTGTGGACAGTGACAGTTGAAGGTCCTAGTTATTCAGCTGGGTAGTGCAATGAGGAGGATTGTAGGGGCAGTGAGAAGTTATTATCTTTGGGAAGGAATACTATAGTTTGCAAATGCCTTATTATACTTCTTACTCCTCCCTCCGTCCACAAATAATAGCACAAGTTTGACCAGCACATAGTTTTAGGCAAAATCGAAAAGTAACTTTTCAAATTTTGAATAGAATATAAATTACTCCCCACATCCACAAATTATAATCCTACTTTCTATTTTGGAATGTCCAAAAATTATTGTCCACTTCTTGAAATGTGCAATCATTACCATTTCAAACCCATGACTAATATTACACCCTAATAATTTCTAGGAACAAGAATAAGACAACTAATAGGAAGGAGCATAAAAAGACCCGATTAGTTTTTGTCTTATAATTGTCCCTAATAATAATGAGAAGGCAATAGTAGTAATGCATTTATTTTGTGATGATTAAAAATCTCAAATCCCAAACTAAAAATGGACAATAATTTTTGGACATCTCAAAATAGAAAATAGCCCAATTATTTGTTGACGGAACGAGTATTAGCTGAGGCCAGTAGTTACCTTGCATAAAATAGTATTAATACCTCAATATGCATTGGTGGATATTTTATGAAATCATATATTGGCATTTGATTCATACAAAAGCAAATCCTTTTGGTCGTTTTATGCCGAAGGTAAGAACAATCCGACACCCGTGTTCTTGCTCATCGTGCAAGACGACCTTAGATTTGTTTCCGAATTTGAAGCAAATACCAAATATTTCTTCCATTCCAATATTCACAAGAGTACAATGAGATACTAATACTACTTCTACACACGCTGTCGGTCCCGTAACTACCCTCTATTAAAAATGACATAAAGGAATATTAAGAATATTTTAAATCTATACAACTCCAATAATATAAATACTTAGCTTCCCACTAGGCAACATTTGAATTTTGCCCGCTACAACACTTCTTTTAGTCATGTCATCGCCTCTTTGCGTGCAAGTCACACAAGACACACCAATTGCCAAGTTGTCACCATTGCATTATGAGATCATGAAATATTTTGGGTTAGGTACGCGAATTCTAGTACTACAGCCCTGGAAGTCTACTTGGTTCAATATTAATATACCGCCCTTTAGGATGATCATTGTCTTCAAAGTTCACACTAAAATTGTAAATTTCGGGTAGCTTTATGTGATCTATTGGTTGTCTAAATGCACCATTTCAAGCTTTTCTCAGATGACTACGCCTAAATTCAGGCCAATGACAAATCCCGTATTTGGACACCTTTGCTAGAACACAACTCTGATGGAGAAAAGCATTTTTTCCATACATATGTCCCTAAACTCTCCCCCACAAAGGATTAAACAAAATTGGAAGGCAACTTAACATAATCTTTGAACAAATAAGACATTATCGTCCAAATGGTAAAACCATCCTCCAAAAGTAAAGCCATTGAAGAAGCCGTCAACACAACCCGACCATGCTTATGGTCTTCGACATGGAGCACCAACTTTAGTTCCCCGATGCAAAAATCATCGCCTTCAACTTACTATATGCAAGATCGCACTAACTTTAGTTCCCCGATACAAAAAAGTTAGCCTTCGGATTACTAAATGCAAGATTGGGAGTAAATTTTAAAATTAGGAAATCAGTAACCGAAACGTGAGAAATAACTTGATCAGAAATAAACTCCAAATCTAAACTTTTTTTTTAAACTCCGAATCTATACTTTTTTTTCAATTCTCTGATTTATTTAAATACTAGTCTCGTTTCCATTTTTCTTGTTTTAAATTCTTCATGCATATGATCACTCAAAGTTTTTTAAGGTTTTGAACAAATCTTCATGCATCACCTCAAAGAACTCAACATGATTTGAATTCAATTTCCTATCTGGAGAAGGATTCTAGAATCCGTGCGTGCCCGCCCGCGAATCGAACTGCTATAACACTAAGATGCAATGTTCTCCACTACTTGGGTAATTATTCTTGTTCGTGGCACAAGAAGACCTTTGATTTGCTTTTGAATTTGGATACCAAATACTTCATTAATACCAATAATCACAAGTATACAATGAGACAGTAATAAATTCAACACAAACTATCAAGTATCAACCTATTAACTAACTTCTAATAAAAATAAAAGAATGGAATATATTTCATATTTAAAAACTATACACTACTCAACTAATATGGACGTTTTCCATCCCACTACCTCTATTCTACTTGCCCCAATCATGCTCACAAGGCCTTCAATCGCTCATCATCAACAAAACTTCACCTGCCACATCACCCCTTTTAGCTATGTCACCGCCTCTTCTAATGCAAGCTAAATCCACTCCAACAGCAGGGTAGTCAATCCAAACTCAAAAAATACTTCAAGCTAGGTTTAGGACTTGTAGCACGACGACACAAAAATATACTCGGTTCCATGTCTTGTGATGGCGAGAGAGTTCTCTAGGCCCTTTAAATTTTTCTTTCTCTAATTACAAATGATTATGGAAGGCAATATCAACAATTTACTTAAATTTATAATGACTGTACAATCCAAAATGGGAAAGGCGAAACTTTTTTTATCATCCAAATAAGAAAAGTGGGACAACTATTTCTGGATGGAGGGAGTAGTAAATTGTGTTGTACAATCATCACCATCAGCGGATAAATTTTTTTGGATAAATTAGATGAGCAGATGTATCATTTTCCTTTAAACATATAAATTTCTACTTGGAAGCATAAAGTAACACGCTTTTGCCTGCTGCATCAAAATAATTTTTAAGTAAAAAAGTAAAAAGAACAAAACACTTATTTTCTTCAATCAAACAAACCCAGTATAAGAAGTGTATCAGACAAATAGGCAAATGTTCAGAAATTATAATGCACGGAACAAATATATCGCATAGTATATACGAAAATTAACCGACCAAGTGCGGGAACCGGGTGCGAGTTCCAGATGTTGACGTGGCCCATCTCTCTCTCTCTCTCTCTCTCTCTCTCCAGCTAGGGGAAGGGGCACACACAGTGGGAGCAGATTGAGAGGCACTATGGTTGAAACCCTAATTTTGCAAAGTTAGGGTTCCTTAAATATGGTGGACCCGACAAATTTTATAGAATAGCCCCTAGGCCCAGACGAATGGATTATTTTCCTTAATTCCCCAATAATTCCCGCCCAGTACCAATTCTAGCCCAGGGTCCTAAATTTGTCAACTTACCCCCCTTATACATACACACACACACACACACACACATATATATACATTTTTTTTCTTATCAAATTTATCTATTGTAGGTAGAGTTTAATTGGTTATTAGATGAAATTCCAAAGGAGGACAGAACTATGGAGCAACACGACCGCATTTTCGTTGAGGTGTTTTGACCAGACAAGCATGGGTATAGTCATTCTAAAGGCAACAACTATCACGCCCCGAAATCCAATAAACCCAGGGACGTGATTTCTAGAAAATAAAGTAACCATAACTCACAATAATACACAATAATCCACAAGATATGAATGAAATAATATATACAACTTCTCTTCCCAATCACAATCTATCTATACCAATCTCACAACACAGCTAAAAAATAAAATTTAACCCCAGCTCGATAATATATACAACAAGAATAATTAGCTACAATTCTATCACAAATATAAATACACCACAACAACTAATCTCCAAAGTTGTGTGTGCATACTCGATCAAGCTAGGTGCCTGAACAAAATAAAATGAAATAAATAGCCAAAATCTAATATGAAGTCCTATGACTCGCACAAAAATGAATGCACAAAAAAAATATACTTTGACTGGGATGAATATCCAATGAGCTTACAAAATATATCAGAGTACCCTAGAGCTTCAGTGGCCTAAGGCTGCACACCCAAGTCTGCGTGGACCTCCACGCCTGTAAATATCACAATATATATATATATATAAAGAAAATAAAAAAAATTCACGGCCAGATTATTGGTACCATACTAAGATGGTATTAAAGTGTCTACATGAAATGTATGATCATGCAATGCCAATGACACATGTATGCAACTTTCCCATTTTTCACAAATCCCAAATGTTCACAAATCGTAAATGGTGTCACAATTTCACAAATAGCCCACAAATCACAAAGTTTTCCTCTTTTCAAAGAAGGTTTCACAAATCACAAAGTTTTCCTCTTTTCAAAGAAGGTTTCACAAATCATAAATAATTTTCGACACACAAAGATAGGGATGAATGTCTTTCACAAATGGGCTCCAGAAACCCCAGCTCGCATTTCCCCTTGGACCTGAGATCGTAGGTCCGAATTAGACATTAAAAAAATAATCCGAGAATCGTAAGTCATATTACAAAGGTTTTGGTAAAAGTTGACCTTGCCCCAAAGAGAAATCAAAGACTCGAGTCACCCCCAATGCGTTTGTTTTTTCCAAACACAAA
>MKEJ01042567.1:0-13191 GCA_001753735.1 Embelia ribes | reverse complement strand
TCCCAGACTCAAATAAAGAGTCATATTTTTCAGTAAACACCACTGTTTATATTTCATAAAAAGGTCACCTAAGGAAATAATACATCATAGAGATCCTATTTGGAGGCCTTAACTAGAAATCTTAAAAAAGATGAGCACTACCTAATTTAAAACAATCAAATTGAATTTGATATTACGGTTAAATAATATCCCAACTGATTAGAAAATATGCTGAATATCTCATTACTAAATTTGAATCACCATCTTGTTATTTATGTTTGATATGAATCTGTTAATATTTATGCTAGTCGAGTCCTCGTATAATGCAAAAGCATGCATTAATGTCAAACATGTGTTCTTCAATCGTCAATGCTTGATACTGCCATGGCAATTGAGCATTACGTGCTTCTTGGGTTGTTATTTAACATGTGAAAAGAGTTCATTTTATTATTATGGTAGTATTCTTACTTGACACATTGGGATTTTTTCATACAGGACATTTCATGCATTAAGGATCTCGCATTGTTGTACGAAAGGTGTACTATTGCAGACATCTACCTCGCGTATGAACAATTGAAAATAGATGACAGTTCCTTGTATTCTTGCATTGGTATTGCCGGGTCTCAAGCTGGAGAAGTTCAAGGTCAATGAATTCCATTACCTTTTCACTTGTTTTGGTATGTGATATTGACTTAGAAGGAACATTGGAAGGGGGTAATCCATATGCAATGAAATCACTAGTCAGTGGCATTTTTTAGTAATTCTCTTTTTAGTTCTCTTTTTTATATCAATAGTATTTTTAGTTCTTATAATACAAATCAATTGGCATTTTTTTATAGTTCTGTTAAATTTATAAAATCTGGAGCATTCAAAATAGATATCATGATGGATAGCAAGTTAGTGTTAAGATACTCTGAAGATCATGTTGATGATGTCATCAGTTTGCCATTAGTATATGGAATTTAAAACAAGCAAAAGAAAAATCAATACAGGTTTCGAATTTCTCATAGGTTGAAAGCTCTGAGTGGTTTTAACTTGATTTCAAATATAATTTTGTTGGTTATTCAAATGAAGATTCATTTCTATTGTTTTTCATTTCCAGATTCTTTGGAAAACGAAGAATTAGTTGAAGGCCTTAACGGATTTATTCCTATGGGGCGTGGTGCATCAACCATGACTCGTCCCACTACATAAATTTACTGGTTTATACTTTCATTGTGGATTCCAAGGCAACAACCTATAAGGTAAAATTTCGGGAGCACTATAATTGTCTCCTAGATTCCAGAACTCAAAGGCCTAGTGGAAAAACCTTTGATGTATATCAATCAATGCCATACAGTGGCTTTAAGGACAATTTAGTTCAAAAGCATAAGATGTAAATGCTTTCCTTTAAGCATTGTTATTTTGATTAAATTTGCTACTGAGATTATTACAATTTTAAAAGAGAGGGAGGGGTGTGTGGATGTGTTTTCGGCCATTATCATCTATTTTCTTGTTCCACAAATGCTTCTTGCAGATAAGCATCGTGCAAACACAACAGGATTAGGCAGGTGCTGATATCAGTCTTACAATGTGCCGAACTGACTCGAGTTTACCTATAGAGTCGAGCTTTCATTTGTTTTTCTACATACATAAAGTAGGGGGTTTCACGCGATGGTGAAGAAGGATGCGAGAGAAGCTAGCAGAAAAAGAGGGGAAACAGTTTTTTTCAAAGGAGGTTTGTCTTGCTGTCACCGGATCTGTGTTGTAATCACAAGATAATCTTCTCGGAGAATTTCCTATTCAATATTAATATATCGTTTTTTTGTTTGTTAACTTGTCACGTAGGTTATAGGAGGAAGGTATGACATGGATGAAAAGTTATTTGGTAGCTTGTGCAGGAGTCTTCGCAACTGATAATTATGCTGTTACGTTAGAGAGTTTGTCGGCACCTCTGAATTATTCCTCTCCCTCGAGGGTTTGGGATTTGTGTAGAAATAGGTTTTGAAAGCAAAAATAAAGTTTGTCAGTCCTTACACATCATTTATTATCTCGACGCATCCTATTTTACATGCTGTAAAGAGAACACTAAATGTAGTTGAATGCAAATATATTTATGCACATGGATGGATTCAAAAATATTACTTTGGATCTTGGAAGTTGTAGTAAACATGACAATTAAAAGTTTAGTAGGATATATGATGTTATAAATGGATTAATGACCGGTCAAAGATTAATGATCCGATCTACTTTTAACATTCTGAATATAGATATATGATTATATATAAGCAAGTACGATCGGTCTGATAAAATTCCATTCACTTTTGTACCATCCCACCGTATCCTTTCACAGAAATGGTTTATGCATTCTACTCATCTCAATAGGCAAGCAATCTCTTTCCTTGCAAAAAGTGATCCAGGGATTTTTGTTTGGGAACGAAGAAATTAATCTCAGAAACCAATGATTGGACCGAAAACCTCCCACATCCTTGGAATTTTATATCTACCTCCATCTAAATCTATGTTGACTCATCAATGTAAATTTCTTGAGCAGTATTTATTGATGATTTATTAAGGGACAATCAGTGCAAAATTCACACTCCATTAATATTGATCAGTCTGAAAATTAACAAAAATGACAACTATAGCAGTGGGAGTTGAAAAAGAAAAAAAAAAAAAAATTGCATCACTTGATAAAACCTAATGGCACAATTAGGCAAGGGATTTTCTTAGAAGACAGCCGATTATATAGGAAAAGAAATGTATAAATGGCTAGTATTATTGCCTCGATCAACTCCTCTTCCATGTACCTTTAAAATAAAATCAAATAAAAAATCTCTTGCATATACTATTCTACAAACAATTCCATACTAGTCTCTCCAACTGGCCAGTGACTTTTGGTCGTGCTATCATTGCCTTGATCAACTCCTCTTGCATGTACTATTCTAACTTCTCGTCTTATCCGCAAGTTGTATGAATGGTTTGTATGAATGGTTCAAAAGTCACATATTCCACAGATATCAAGCATAGTGTTAATCCACCCCGGATGTCCAAATAAAAGATGGAAGCCATTACCAGAGATGAACTGAGCAAGTACGAGAAAACTTCGGATATGAACTGCAGAAGTGATGAATGTGAGCAACCAGACTTATGAAACAGTGTGATGAGCTTTGAGATTTTCATCTCTGCTGGAAGCTTAATAGCTCTGGTTCCCGAAACTGTAATCCAAAAGTGGGACAAACTAAGGGCGTGGCGAGCATGGGAAAATGCAAAAAGCTCGAATGCCACATAACAAAAGAATTTGTAGATATGTCTATCGTGATGAATTTCTTTCCCACTACAGTTGTTACAGATGGTAAATTGACATTGACAGATAAAAACATATTCTCATTTGCGAAAATGAATATTGACAACTGATGGTTGCATAAACAAAGTCTGCTGGATAGAGAGAGCAAGCGGCAAAATCGGATGGAATAAGAATGAAGAAACTTTCTTTGTCCGACTCTCAATGCTACCAGCTTCTGGCCCTGGTCGGAAAGCCAATGGCATCATTGTCAAGTTAGGTCAAAGGGAAACGTCACAAGCAAATCAAAACAACTGTTCAATTCTTCAAATAACTGTCTCTTAGCGATCCTATAGACCTACCTGGCTTAATCTTAAACTTCAGGGAATGTGGCGGCCTCCTTGAAATGAACTTGATAGGATGGTCGGTTGACTGTCTATGCCGGTCGGTAGCAGAAATCAACTGAAATAATGGGAATAAATGCAATCCTAACCTTTTCAGAACCATGACACAGGTTTTATTTTAAAAAACGATTGCTGCGCAAAGAGCTAAAAAGGGCATCATAATGTGCCTTATTCCCGAGGGGTCAGAAAGTAAAAATAATTATGAATCAAGGAAATGTGCATATCTGTAGGTAACCACCTGTCATAAAATCTAGCCTTCAAAAAAGAAAAAGAAAAAGAAAAGATTACAATTGTTTTCAGAACACCACCAGCAGGCAGTAGGCGCTGAGAACATGGAGTGCAATCTTAATGTGTCTTCTTGACTACCTAGTTGGGGACCAGCAATAATGTGCCATTTTCGTTATAACTAAATGCAACTTGTGACAGACCTTTTCATCATATCGAAAGAGAGATTGATCAAAGTATGGAGAAGGACTTTGTGACTGACAGCTAAAAGGTAGGGAGGCCAGCATCTTCTTGACAAACTGCAAAACTAAAGTACCCATTATAGTAACTGTAAAAAGGCTATGTAAATTCATTTGTCATTGCTAAGATAGATTTACAATCCTGTCCAAATCTCCAATAGGCAACAAATTTAAGGTTAACAATGCTGAATACATGCAAGACATTAACGACTTTAGGGAGAATATACCTGAGAGAAGCTGCTTGCTTTATTTCTATTGCACTTTAGTTGCTCAGAAGCATGGATGTTATTTGCATGAGATGATATAAAATTCATGTATAATGAACTGTTCGATGCTGCGTGGAAATGGTCGCAGAAATGTTCGAATAAGAAATAAAGGTCCTCTGCTGAATTCTACAGAATGGTAAAAAGAAAACATCATCTGTTTTTTATCCTCTTAGTAAGTTCCCAAAAAATCAAAATCAAGATATAAGCAGATACCTGATAAAATGCAATAATTTCAGTTGTCTCCATGTTGTATACAGCAAAAAATGCAGGATGATGATCAGCGTTTCTTGACATCTGAAATTTTGAATGTGATCAAATTATATTGCTGGACTCAAAATCGCAAATCTGAGCATAGTGATCACTGAACAGGATTAGTTCAAATTAGTCTAGCTTGTGAGGAGAAATTGATTCATTACCACTTTGTTTTTTATTATAAAAATGATAGACGTATGTGAAAAATTCAGATAGCAAACTGAACAGTGTTTAAGAACCACATGCATTGGGACAAAATGTTTTCAAGTGAAGTGTAGTACATTAAGACCCTAAAGGGATATAGCATACAGTGCTATAGTACACGGTCATGGGCCACCTTCAACAGACTCCTTGACATTCTCATTTTGATAGTAGCTTAGTGGTAGACTAGCAGTCACATGTTTGCAGGGCTATGAAATTTTCAGATTCATTTGGGCATTTATGCAGCTTCCATATTAGGAGATGTAGATCAGTTCTCCATTGTGATTTCAGGGGCCAATGTTCATTCTCCAATGTACATATTACCAGAACTGATGTTGCATTCTATCTCCATCCATTTATATCCACTTGTTGGGTGTTGGAGCGGCCCAACAAGTTGTGGGCGAAGGTGTTACAGTGAGTTTGTTCTCCAGCATTGGTTTTTTATCGATCTAGCTTGTGGTTTATAATGGCATCCTCTCCTTTCCCTGATAGGTCTTTCATAGGGAAGTGTATGGGCTTTAATATGGTATAAGAGTGACGATTCCTAACGGCAATGTAGTTCTCAATAGTTCATTTGTCACTCCACAGTTCGTTACGCTCTGTTACAGCTCATGAAAAAGCAAATTTAATCCAAACCTGTTATTCTTGTTGAATCACTGAGACGAGTTTTTACCGAAAGATGCCTTGCCAGATCTTCAGCTACGGGACCTATATTCACAGGCCACTTCTGTGGCGACGCGTTTGATTCTCCCGCCAGTCCTTGTCCCACGTAAGTCACCAATGACCATCTAGGCTAGTTGAGTTGCTGTCATTGTGGATTGTTATAGCCTATAGTTTAACCTATAGCTGTAATGTGCTTCCCTGCTTCCCTTAGTAGGTTTTTTAGTAGGTAGTGTATGGGCTTTCGTAGATCTTGATGGCTTATTGCCACATGGGACTTTTGATAGGAATCTTATTTTATAGTTTGCACTCTGTGGACATTCTACTGTTAAGCTGGCGAACTTTATAGTTCTGTTTTGTCATCATCAGTGTCATACTGCATCTGAATGTGTATTTATTTGCTCCCCCCGTCCACAAATAATAGTCCACTTGACTTGACATATAGTTTTAGGCAAAGTCAAAAAGTAGGTTTACATCACATTATTTTAATAGGACTTACCAAATTCGCCCCTCAACAGTTCTCCCTCCGTCCATTAATAATAGTCTACCATTACTTTTAGGAATACCCCAAAATAATTGTCCATTTTCTATTTTAGGATTGCAAAGTTTAGCATATAACCAATATTAACCCTCACAATTACTAAAGACAAAATAAGACATTTACTATAGGGAGTTTGGTATTTCATATTAAAATGATGTGTAAAACTACTTTTCGACTTTGTCTAAAACTATATGTTAAGTCAAAGAAGACTTATTTATGTACAAAGGTAGTATCTTATTTTGTCTTTAGTAACTACGAGGGCCAATGATGATAATATGCTTACCGTCCAAAACGTGGAAGTGGACAATTATTATTGGACATCCCGAAAGGAAAAATGAACAATTATTTGGGAACGGAGCAAGCACATAGGTATGAATGGTTGTAGTGCACTCCCCACCAATGTCCCAAAATGAATCACTACCTTAAGGGATTAATCCCAAGAGAATACTCCCATCAGTGTATCAAAACATTACTATATCCTGAAGTAAATAAGGAATTTGCTGAAGTGCCCAACTAGGACAATATTGCTTTAGTTTTGGGGTCTGTTGTAAGCATTCCCCATCTCCCAACTTCTGCTTCATAGTTTGAGGTGTAGGAATTAAAAGAGACAGGTTGCAAATATTTACCTTGGTAGGAAAGTACGGTCTGTTGTTGACATTCTCCATATCACAATCTCTATTTTATCATGTGAGGTATAAGGATTAAATATAGAGGTCAAAAATAGGCATAATGGTAGGATGCCAAAACATTAAATATTCTAGATTTTGGTATTATATGTTCGTTTTCCTAAAACCTCAATTGAAACATAAGATCTTATAATTCATGCTCCATCCAAACAAGAACAATTATAATCCAAAGCTTGATATGCGTATAATTCAAAGCTTTATTAATCTCAGAGCATTCACATCTATCTCATTTAACTTCTACGTCTCCCTTTCTAGAAACCAAATTCTCCTAATAGAAACTCACATTTTAGAAATTGCTCACACTAGTATTTCTATTAAAAAAAATTAAAATTACTACAATAACTATATATATTACTGTAAAATATAAAAACATTTTTTTCCCAATGTTAACTAGTGTTTTATAGTTTTGGTGAAAACAAAAATTACTGAAAGCTTTCTAGAAACTGAGAAAAATAGAAAGACACATTTCTCATTCAAAGATTTCTCAAATTCTTTTTCAGGATTTCTCATTTCAGAAATCGAATGGGAGAAATTTGGGATTTAGAAAGACTGAGCTCCCTGTAGCGGCAGCTCATCACGTAGAGTCCGAATCACATACCCCGTATTGACATAATACTCTCTCTTCTCCTCATCCCTCTCCTCTGCTCCGCTGTCACCGGAGCCAAGAACTGCACCTCCAAATCCTTAACCCTCGCACAAACCCTACCCCTAACCTGAGCCCTAGCCTTGGTATTACCATAATTGCTCACAAATTTGGGGATTTTAATATTCCAGAGGCTTATGATTGCAGAATTGGAGGAGATTGCAGCGGTGGTGGATAACGGACTCACCATCGAAGGGCAGTTTACGGCGAGATTAGGTGGTCGATTGACCGGAAAAAGGCATTGTGGGAACGATTTTTTATTTTATTTTATTATTATTTTTTTTACGTTGAGGAAGTTGAAGAAATGATTTCGTTGGGAAAAACAAAAGTAGTCATGAGTTGCTCAAGCAATGGAATAACAGACTCATCCAACAGCTACAGAATCATTGTATCATCACAAACTAGATCAGCAACTTAGTGAGTTCACTGGATTTTTCAAAATTTTTAAAACATGGTATGTGTTAATTTATTGTGGTATTGTATTGTATCACACTTAGAGATTAGAACCAGGCACAGATATTGAATAGTTCACTGCTCATCTGTTACCACTATAAGCAAACTTTACCTTCTACTAACAACATAACATATTCTTTGTTTGTGATAGTCTAAGGTAACAAATACTCAGCTAATCTTTTGTCAGTAAAATTTCAACGCAGCTATGTGGCTCTAAACTGCTAAATGCCTAATACCAGAAAGAAAAACTTATTCTTACATAACTTGTTGGACAACATCTATGCTCCGTGCGGCTAATAATGTGTCCAAAAAGCATTACTCGTCAAAAAATAAAGTTTCTACAAGCACACAAACAGAAACAGTAATAAATTACACTGGTGCCTCTAAATAGCTCCCTATCCTACATTTTAGAAATTAAAGCCAACGGAACACTCCCACTATTGTACCCAAACAATTCAATCCCTATTCACTATATTTATTCTCGTCCCCTAAATTTTAATCGCTATAGCTCAAACTCTAAAACAGAGGCTGGAATGACAGGAATGTCCACATTGGACCCCCTAAACTCAAAAGTAGTATTGGGAATTAATAGTGATCTCCTAGTTGAGGAGGAATATTGCAACAATCCATCTATTATTTTAGAGGATTGAATAGTGTTAGATACTCTCAATCATCCGCAAATAATTGGCCCCTTTGACTTAGCACACGGTTTTAAGCAGAGTCAAAAAAAGTAGATTTACATCACATTATTTTAATATGAATTACAAAATTTGCCCCTCAAAATTATTCTCTCCGAGTCTACGTTCACAAACAATAGTCCACTGTTCTCTTTTGGATGTCCAAAAATAATTGTCCGCTTTGTATTTTGGGGGTTACAACATTTAACATATTAACAAATATTAACCCTCACAATTATTAAAAACAAAATAATAAATCTACTAAGGGTAGATTTGGAATTCATATTAATATGATGTGATGTAAAGCTAGTTTTTGCCTTTGTCTAAAACAATAACCCCGGTCAAAAGAGAACTATGAGGGCGAATGATATAGTGTGCTAATAATTTACCAACCCAATAGTGGATGTGAACAATTATTATTGGACACCCAAAAGGTAAAAATGAACTATTATTTGTGAACGGAGGAGGGTGTACATTGGTATGAATGGTTGTGGTGCACTACCACCAGTGTCCCTAAATGAATCACTACCCTAAGGGATTAAACCCAAGAGCACACTCCCATCAGTGTATCCAAACATTATTATATCCTGAAATAAATAAGGAATTTGCTAAAGTGCTCCCTTTGAACCAGGGTAGTACTGTTCAAGTTTAAGGGATCTGTTATGACCTTCCCACATCCCAACATTTGTTTTAGAGTTCGAGGTATAGGAATTAAAATATACGGGATGCAAATATCTACACTGGTAGGAGTCCAGTTCCTAACAAGGGTCAGCTATGGGCATTCTCCATATCACAAACTCCATTTTAGCAAGTGAGGTATAAGGATTGAATATAGTGGTCAAAAATAGGTATAATGGTAGGATGCCAAAACGTTAAATATTATACATATTGGTATTATATGTTAGGTTTCCTAAAACCTCAATTGAAACATAAGATCTTAAATTTCATGCTCCATCTAAGCAAGAACAATTATAATCCAAAGCTTGATATACGTATTATTCAAAGCTTTACCAATCTTAGAGCATTCACAGCAATCTTTCTTATTTAATTTCTACACCTCCCTCTCTACAAACCCGTTTCCCATACTAGAAACTCGCACTTGACAAATTGCTCACTTCTCCTACTAGAAACTCACACTTGACAAATTGCTCACATTTCTATAAAATTTGTTTAAAATTACTACAATAACCATATATATTACAATAAAATATAAAAACATTTTTTTCTAAAATTAACCAGTATTTTATAGTTTTAGTGAAAAAAAATTATTAAAATTTTCTAGCAACTAAGAAAAATAAAAACATTGTCATGGCACATTTCTCATTATGATTTCTCAAATTCTGATTCAAGTTTTCTCTTTTGAGAAATCAAATGGGAAAATTTTGGGATTT
The DNA here is from genome assembly GCA_001753735.1 of Embelia ribes. Taxonomy (NCBI): domain Eukaryota; kingdom Viridiplantae; phylum Streptophyta; class Magnoliopsida; order Ericales; family Primulaceae; genus Embelia; species Embelia ribes. The sequence continues at coordinate 3,312 of MKEJ01042567.1, read as the reverse complement.
AAAAAAAACTGATGTGAATGCACTCACAAGCCAAAACACAGACAAAACACGTAAAATAAATAATAATAAATAAAAATAAAAATAAATAATAATAATAATAAATAAATAAATAAAATCAGAAAACCAGAAAATGGAATCCAAACCTGTAAATACCACAACTGAGCTCCCTATAGAACATCTCCGGCAACTCTTCTCGCAGGGTCCGAATCGCATACCCCATATTCACATAAAACTCCCTCTTCTCTTCCTCCTCCCTATCTCTCCTCTGCTCCGCCGCCGCCGGAGCCGAGAACTGCACCTCCACATCCTTAACCCTCGCACAAACCCTTACCCTACCCCTGGTATTACTATATTTGTTCACCAATTTGGGGATTTTAACATTCCATAGGCTCGTGATTGCGGAATTGGGGGAGATTGCGGCGGCGGTGGGTAAGGGAAGCGCCATCGGCGGGCAGTTCACGGCGAGATTAGGGGGTTGCTTGACCGGAAAAGGGCATTGTGGGAGTCGAAATATCTATTCTTTAATGAGAAAATGGAAATTGAAAGTGGATATAAGGATAAGATACATAACACAGATTTTGACATTTTTTTTTTTTTTTATATGCATGGTTTTTGTTTTGGCGTGGGTCTGATGTCCAAATTTTCGTAAATACATCATTTTCTTCCATATGGGCAGAGTTTAACTTAGCAAATTAGTAGGTGTGGCTCAGCACATATGAATCGGCCATTAGGTCAACTACTTAAATTAAATTTTGACAGTTAAACAAAATAAATTCATGACAAATTTAATATAAATCCGAAATTGCTACTAATTTTTTCTATTGAAAGGAGTAATTTGATAAAATTATCCCATTTTCTTCCTTTCTTGCCTCCAATGGGACAAAAAAATATATAATAAATTATATGCATACAAGGTGATTTTACTGGCATATCAATAATTTACTTTACACCTCTTTACTATACATTCCATTTTATACTATATCACTAATCATATTAGTATCACACTAATTAAATTAATTTTTTTTAGCTGTTGGCACAATCATTTTTTTTCTCAAGCACACCGCATTAAAATTACTAAAATGCCCAAATTCTTTAAATTTTCTCCAACATTTTATCTTATTCATATTAACTCTTTCTCTCTCTAAACGTAAACCCACATCTTAAACCCAATTTAGAACAATATTCCATTTAATCTAAATACTATCAATCTATTTTATACATACATTAAATCCTATTTAGAAAAGATTTGAAAATCAATGAACCCAACAATAGAAGATATTAAATTGTCTTCCCAGTCTCTATTGTCAAAGGCATATCCTTCAATTACAACTTGTTAGGCATGTAATATGTGAATATATTTGTAAAAAATCTAATTACTTTGCTTATTTATGGTCAAAATTACTTTTTATTTTTATGAAAATTTTGGTAAAAAAGCTAACAACACATTCAGGAAAATTCCTAATTTTCGAATTTATGTGAATCTTTCGACTCCCATAAGGTCGAAACTTTCTGCCAACATCGACTTTAGTAAAATTGAAATTTACTAAACACCTTAATAGACACAAGTAAGTTAACCTATATTCGACTTTGTAGTAGTCGAAATCAATGACCATTTTCGGACATGCTACAGTTGAATTACACATGTAAAAAAATTGGAATTGATTCAACCTTATAAAAGTCAAAACATTTAACAAGTCTCGACTTCCTTAAAGTCAAAACATTTTGTCGTGTCACAGTGAGCACTGAAACATGGTTGGACTTTACAAAAGTCTAAACTTTATACAATTTTCGAATACCAAAGTCGAAATTATTGCTTTAATAATTTTTTTATTTTTATTTTTAACATACTTTTGCTTTTATTAATATTAGTATACGTTCATGATCAATTGGGATCAAATGAGGAAGAATAAACATTTCAAATGGAAATGGAAATAGAATTCGATTAGAAGCATCAAATTGAGGTAATTCTATCTTTGCAAATATCATTCCTATTCATTTTATTTTTTATTGCAAATAATTATTTTTATTATTAACATTATTTCAGTTTATATATGATATAGATATTCATTGCCGAGAACGAACGAGTACAAGAAGATGAAAAAAACAAAAAAATTAATAAAAAAGAAGAAAATATTGAGCATGAGGAAGTTTTCGGAGATTTTTTTGAATGCAATGAGATTGTTAAGATTGGAGAAGTAGAAGCCGTATCTTCCAATCTCATTGACGCGTCTAGCAAATTTATGATTGACGAGGTGCGTTAAATTATTCCTACAGGTTTTGGCCTATTTTTTTTGGTCAATCTACCTTATTTCGCGTATTTTTTATTAAATTTAAAATTTTTTTGTTAGGTATTCATGATTATTGAGAAAGCAACCGAGTAGATACAAAAAAGGGGAGAAGAAGATAGGAGTAGTTGTTGTGAAATTGAGATTAAACTACGGCAAAAAGTGCACACCATCCGTATACTTTGCATGTGAACATAGTGGAACACAATATAGCCATATTCAAGGTGGTGTTTACATCAAAAAGGTCGAAGGGGAGGGAAAGTCAAAGCCTCATAAATATTCAATGATGACATGTAATTGCCTGTTTCGTGTAAAGTACACCAAGAATAGGGAGCATAATGTATGGTTTTTTATTGTGAAGAATGGTCAACACAACCACCAGTTATACACTTTTGGTGCAGGGCACTCATATGTTGGGGCGATTAACACCGAAGGCACAAGATGATGTTAAGCGCCTGTTAAAGCATAATATAAAGTCGAAACAAATACATACGGAGTTAAAACATAATAAACCTAATAATTGCACCCTTCCAAAGCAAATTTACAATGCTCGGGGTCGAAGATGAAGATAGAGGAGATGGATGGTCAAACTATCATTTAAGAGGTGTTCAAGTTAGCGGACAAGCAGAAATGGTTCATTCACCACAACCGTTCTAAAGAAGACATAATTAAAAATCTTTTTTGGGCTCCCCAAGATTCAATTGCTTTGGCTAATAGTTTCTCATCCATCTTTATGATGGATTGCACCTACAAGATAAATCGATATAAGATGCCTCTTTTTCAAATAATAAGCATCATTTCCACACATATTTCATTCTTGGTTTCTTCGAGGCTCTCTTTACACGTGGACTTTGTGGATGCTTTTGGAAGCATTGAAGAAATGTGGTTCTTTACCAAAGGTTATAATCACTGACAGAGAACTGGCGCTAATGAATGTCATGCCCCAATTTTCCTAGAAAATCCGAAGCAAGCTCCGAATCCACTAGAAATACCGAAGGGTGAGTACATTCCCCTTTTAAGTAAAAGA